>JADHZB010002002.1:275-12817 GCA_015657535.1 Nephromyces sp. MM_2019 | reverse complement strand
GTGTGTGTGTGTGTGTGTGTGTGTGTGTGTGTGTGTGTGTGTGTGTGTGTGTGTGTGTGTGTGTGTGTGTGTGTGTGTGTGTGTGTGTGTAAGTCAAGCAAAAGTTTTACCTCTTTTGTATCTTTAAGCTTCGTCTTTATCATCTCTATAACATCATCTTCAAAGAAATCGATCTTTGCCCAAGTTGCCTTAGAAATCAACTGGGAGGCAACAAAAGCAAACGCTTAAGGGTTTAGTTTCGAACATAACCACAAACATAAAAATGCTTTCACACAAATCCAACCCACACACACATAGACACTAGCACACGCACACACACACATACGCACAACGACACTCACGACTTCAGGTAAATATCATGGGCAGTATTTCAATAAGAAAGAATATCCACAGAGTGTACGTACACCCATTCGATATATAACCCAGAAAAAACGTTTAACAATACGATATCTTATATAAAAGGAGACGTGTGTAGACGATACTAACGCGTGTAGATACACCTATTACACTATTTTTCAAGCTTCATAAAGTATGTAAAGGAGCTTATGGCATATACAATAATTTTAGCCGTCTAAAAAGTTCGCACACACTCACAAAAGCCATAGCCACGAGAGTACAAACGTACATATACGGTAGCAAGAGCTGCTCACAAATCAAATCCCACGCACACACAAGCAAAAACACCCAAAAAAACCACTGGGTGGCTGTACATACACTGGTGGGTTATATCAAATAGCATCAGCGCGTAGTGTATACAACAAAAATACAAAAAAGCATAACCAAACAAACAAACAAACAAACAAAAAAAAACACACACACACTCTAAATCAACGTATAAGTTCACAGAATAAGCGTCACTTTTTCTGGGTTCGCATTCAGGAAAGCAACACAATGATAGCAAGATGGGTAGTGGATGAGTAAAAGAAGATGAAAATGAAGAAAACCTCAAACAAAATGACGAAAAAAGACAAAAAAAAGAAGAACACACATCAAAATCCGCTAAAACTTACAGTATAAAAAACGAAAACACTATGACTTTCCATCAAATCAAACACAAAATCCTCTCTCAGGTGTATGTACACTTGGAAAAAACGGCTATGAACCAGCAGATATACCTCTAGTATACTTTCCGCAGATTTTTCCGATATCTTCAATTCTTCATCCAAGAGGAGAAGAGCTATAATACTAAATAAGTTCGCAGTCTCAATTGTTTCGTGACCACCTGGCAGATAGATAAGCCTTAAGGATTATATGTGGGTGCGTGCCGACACACACAAGCAAACTGGAGGAGAAGCGTGCATTTGGGAAGGCTTCGAATAGAGGCAGAGAGAATGCTGTGTGCGCGAAAATCTTCAAAAGGGGCAGTAATGATTATTCAGGAGAGATGAAGGCCTGTGTGTGGAGAGCTATTTTGGCGTGCAATCTTGTATACTATTCATAAGGCAGAGAAGATATCTACGAGACATGTCTGGATTCATAGTGTGTTGGGGGGTTTTGCGTGTGTGGGGGGCGCTTGTGTGTTTGCGTTGTGGTTCTATATATATTGATGCTCTAAGTATCCAGATTTGCAGTTTTTTTTAGAGCTTCTGTGTGTGTGCGGGGGTTTGTTCTGCGTATTTCCGGGGATTCTGTGTGTCAATGGGTTTTCTATATCAAGATATTGCGTGTGCAGATGTCGTTTGCTTACATAATGCCACATATTCTGAGTACCCGAAGGTGAAGAAGATGTGCAGTGTATCTACAGTAAACGACAACAGTGACAAAGTGTAGTTCTTTAACTACGAAGTTTCAGCGTGGCTTAACGCTGAAACTTCGTGTGTGTGTGCATATCTACCTGTGTGTGCGAATGTTCCTGGGGTCTTTGTATGTGTATGAGTGCGTGAGCATGTCTACTTGTGCGTCAATGTTTGTGTGCGTATGCCTTTGTATGTTCACATATATGCGAAGTTTTATGTGTGTGCGTGTGTGTGTGTACTCGCGCGTGCCTGAATTTGCGTGTGTGTGTTTTCATTGGCAATAAATCGTAGAATGGAATCTTCGCTTGCAAATTTTATGAAAAAATCAACGAAAGCCATCTAGAAAGGAGAAGAGTTGCTGAACACACACACACACACACAAACACACACAAACACTACTGGCAGTACTGAGACAGATTGCACAAACACTTACGTGCTCCAGATTGACACGCCAAGATGTGCAGCTGTAAAGCTAACATCACCCGCATTTCGCTGTAAGGACTTTTGGCTGCCTCAGATAAGAAGGATCTAAGCTGCATAAGCCAAAAGCAACTTTGGTGTGGGAGTGCGTGTGTGTGGGAATGCGTGCGTGGGAGTGTGTGTGCGTAGGAATGTGTGTGTCGGAGCGTGTGTGTGGGACTGTGTGTGTAACAACGTGTGTGTAGGCATGCCTGCTAATGCTTGCAGTCTCTGCAAGAGCTGGTTAAACTCCTGATGCTGTATTAGCCGAACAAGTACGCTTCAAAGCTGAGCTGCACACAACTTCTTCCTACAAGAATCTTCATCTTCTCTTTCGTAGCTTAGTACTATACGAACTTCATAAAGCTAAGCACAAGAAAACCATACGCACTCACACACACATTCACACACACATTCACACACACAAATTTCTGGAGAGTGATTACCAAGCATTCAGCTCACTCAAAGAGAAGGGCAAGCATTCTTGCTACTGAACTTACATTAGGGTTTTGAAAAAATTTCTCGCGATAATCTGAAAATCTAAAGAGTTTCTCCATAACCTGCAGGATGAGCTTCATAAGCTCTGCAGACATGACGACATCCCGAGAAGCCATGCTGTAAACCAACTCCTCTACGGTTATCTAAGCACAGAAGAAGAAGAAAGGAAACTTGAAGATGAAAAAGAGCGGAAACAATAGCCTAGAGGAAGAACAGGGAGAGGCAGAATAAGGGATGGGAGAAGAAGAAGATGAAGAAGAAGATGATGAAGAAGATGAAGAAGGTGATGAAGAAGATGGTGAAGATGATGAAGAAGATGATGAAGAAGATGAAAAAGATGGTGAAGAAGATGATGAAGAAGATGATGAAGAAGATGAAAAAGATGGTGAAGAAGATGATGAAGAAGGTGATGAAGAAGATGATGAAGAAGATGGTGAAGAAGAAAAGGAACATGATGAAGAACATGATAAAGAAGATGATGAAGAAGATGATGAAGAAGATGAAGAAGATGATGAAGAAGAAGAAAAGGAACATGATGAAGAAGATGATAAAGAAGATGATGAAGAAGATGATGAAGAAGGTGATGAAGAAGAAGGTGAAGATGATGAAGAAGGTGAAGAAGATGATGAAAAAGATGATGAAGATGGTGAAGAAGAAGAGGAACATGATGATGAAGATGATGAAGAAGATGATGAAAAAGATGATAAAGAAGATGATGAAGAAGATGATGAAGAAGAAGAAGAGGAACATGATGATGAAGAAGAAGAGGAACATGATGATGAAGATGATGATGAAGATGGTGAAGAAAATGAAGATGAAGAGGAAAAAAAAGGAAACAAATTTGAAGAAGAATCAAATCAAGAAGATGAAGGACACGAAGTAGAATGAGAAGGACCTCAACAAAATGAGAAAAACCTGAGCAGAAGAATCAAGCACAGAAAATAAGGATAAAGTTAATAGAAAGCAACAACTCGCAGCACAAAGCAGTGAAATGGGATTCAGAGGAAGTAAAATAGGAAAAACACCGTATAAATCAGTGCGAATTCACACATTAAACTGATTCAGTCTCCTATTTGAAGCCCAATTGAGCTAGCGACAAAACTAGCATGCCTAGAGCTAGCTTCCTATCAAGGTGAGCACACACAAGAGATCTAGAGATGAAGCTTCTCTATAGAAACATGATGACGAAATTGCAGGTATATATGTAATTTTCAAGTCAATTTATCGCATTTAAATGAAAAAAAAAGGTGTACATACACTGCAGGACGAAGGCAGCTAACCTGAGCAAGTAGTCTGTTCACTGAGGCTTCACACAAGGGCTGCAGTTAAATGAAGCGGCTTTCTGAATTATTTGAAGCACTCATACATATTGAAGATACATGCCAAGATATTGCCAAAAATAGCTTACTTTTCGCGAAGAGTACCACATCGCGCACACACACATACACAAATAGAGCTAGAATACAATAAATTCTACAACCTAATAGTATACTTAAACACTCGAACTGCAGAGATATTCATTGCAGAACTTTGGAGGTAATTGAAGGGATAATTTGCAAAGAGCAGGAGCGCTTTCAACGCATATAAAAAGGTGTACATACACGCAAGAGAAGTTAACACACACGGAAATGTAAATAAAAAGAAGCAACCTTCTATAAAGTGTGTGCAAACATCCTTGAAAACATGTGTGCAGAATTACGCACACATGGAAGGATTCAAAGAGACATACGAGAGCTTCTTAATGCGCAAACACAAGCAGGTGAGAGTCACACACACGCAATAAGAGTGTTTGAGGGCATAAACAGAAACACATGAGACTCCCTTCAAGTCACACACACATATGAGTCTCTCTTCAAGTCGCACACACCAACACACGCTACTTTTCACACACTCATAAAATCATCTTCATAAACATACTGTCATCATGAGCAACACAAACACAATCATTAACCTGCAAAAGCATATTGAAACAATAAAAAAGCACAAACTAACACCTTTTGGGCCGAAAACTGACGCACACACAAACATGCATACTTTATCAGCTTAGTGTAGTGCTTAATCAGCAAACCTAAAAGGCTTTTCAGAGGAGGCAGTACAAAAAAACTTCAAAGTCGTACTGCGTGTAAAGCCTACACACACATTTATAGTGTCTTTTTTTTTGTGTGCGCGTGTTTGCGTGTGTGGCTGTTTGTTTGTGTGTGCACTTTGTTGAAACAGTATGATAATGCACCAAACTTACATCTACTGGCTGCTTAAAAACTTGTACTGTGTACTTACATCGTCCATGAATCGCCGAAGAAACGCAACATCAGGAAGGCGAAATTCCAACTTCGAATCGCCACTTGGCTTTGAAGAAGAATTATCCATCCTTGAAGATATTACAGAACATTTGCTCAGCGTTTCTGTGTGTGCGCCTTTGTCTATGGTTCTGTTTGTGTCTGTGAGGTACTGTATGCGTTTGATTGTGGGCTATTTTGTGTGTTAAAGTGCGTGCTTCTCTTTGTACTTCTGTTTGTTAATGTGTGTGCGTCTCTTCGTGCTTCTCTTTGTGCTACTGTGTGAGTCTGTTCCTCTGTGTATGTTTGCGTGCTTCTTCTTATGCTTGTTTTTGTGCTGCTCAATGCTCTTTCCTAATGCTTCCATTGCGAATTACACACACCATACCATACAAAATTACAAATTTCTTCGGAAATACCCTCTTCATAACAAAAACCAGTAGAAACTGCCTAAAACCTACAAATTGTCAACTTCATTGACCAATTACCCACAACTCCAAACACGCACATAATAGAGGAGTCGTGGTTGTGTTCACGACGAAAATTACACCCAAGCTATGCACACAACAATGCTTTTTCCCAAGCTTACTCCCCAGAATAAACACACATTATCCACAGTTTGAAGACAGTAAAAACGCCGGAAATCTGTCAAAAAACACATAAATCTAAGCAAATGCGTAGCATTCTCCCAAAAAAGCGTAAATTAATAAATACTAGCAAATTCAATTCAAACCTCCAAACACGCACGCTTTACTAAGCAAAATTGCCTAAATTAAATTTCAGCACACCAAAATTGCCTATACTCCCCCAAAACATCTTCAGAACTTAGCTTCTATCAACTTTTCCAAATGAAAACATTTTTATCTAAAACGGCTGTCTATTATTCCAGAAAATGGATGAAGCTGTGAGTGTACGTACACTCACAGCTTCATCCTTATGCACTTTATTTCAATCGCAAAAGGCGGGTTCGTTTGTGGATTTACTCAAATTAATATTGACTTTCGGTTTTTTCTAACAAGTTTCACTGATATAAGTTCATCACAATATGGGGCAGACTGAAGAAGTTCAATACTAAACCCTGGGTTGAGCAAAGCATAACTGTTTTTTCTACTTTTCCTTTCGCTGAGTGTACGTACACCACAATTTTTTCCCGTTTTTTTGCAAATTTTCGCTGTGCATTAATCAAAGGATTACAATCAAAAAACCGCGTAATTCCGCGCCTCCACACCAAATCTCACCCTGAGAAAGCCACTCAAAGCATACACTACAGAAATATGCACTGGGACTGACCTTGAAGAAATGGCAAAGCAGCAGATAGAGGAAAGAATTTTTCTTGTGAAAAAGAGAGGGCGATATACACACACTTTTTAAAAGCTAAAAGAATTAGAGAAAAAATCAGGTTAGATAGGAAACAAAGTCTTCTCACTGCATTATATGAAGGTTTTAGCGGCTTTCAGCTGGTTTTGATGTAGCTTTTTCTTGTTAAACATGAGAAGGGCAATAGCTTTGCTGCGGATCCAACCAGAACGGGGTAGCACTGACGAGTTAAGATAAAGAAATCTCCCTAGAGGAGTTAGTATCGACTTCAGTATACTGCTTGAGGTGTGTGTGTGTATGTGTGTGTGGAAATATAGCAGCATTCAAGCGCGGGAAATTTTTTGGGTAAATTTGTTTAGCGTGTGTGTGTTTGTGTACGTACTCATGAAGATGCGTGTGTTTGAGCGCGGATGTGTGTGTGCGTGCCTTTTTTTGAGTGCCGATGAAGCTGTGAGTGTGTGCGCGTTTGTGTGAGCGCAGATGAAAGTGTGTGCGTTGGTGTGCAAATGAAGGTGCGTGTGTGCGAGTTTGCTTTCTTACGAATGAAAATACCTCTTTGTGCAAATTTTGCCTCTGTTTAATCCCAGTGCTCTTCTGCATACTTTCTACCTCTTCAATTCCTGTTTTCCCATTTATTCCTTTTATTCGAGCGAATTTCCGAGTTTCTTCTTTCTTCTCTGTTCATCAACCATTTTATGAGAATTTCCCGAGTTTTGGCAAGAGCACCAGCGTATGCTCCGACTTATCTCCCAGAGTACTCATTGAAACCAAACATACCCATATATCTCCCGCTGTATGTACACCTTCTCTCCCTATGCTCCAACCTATCTCCCAGAAAAAGACTCTAAAAACTCTTATACCTTCACCCAGTAATGAAGATGGCTCTCAGAAACGAGTAAAAGAAGAGCTCAAAGCTGATGAAACTCTACAAAAATAGACTGCAAATTTGCAGTCTATTTTTCAGCCACTGTGATATTCTCAGATACACTTAAACGGGAGTTCATTTTTTTCTCGCCTGGCGTGTAGAAGAGACTTAAGCAGGTCTGCTATGGCAAGGTGGGTTGAGCATATACCACACACGGCTGTTTTTACATTCAAATCTCTCTCATATATCTTCAAAAACCCTCCCCAATTACTTGATTGTAAATAAGCTTGCAGCTTATACCGTGCATCTTCCTGGAGTTTAAAGAAGGGCCAATTAGCACTTTTTTTTCATCACACAGCACTAGTTGAAGCTTTGTGTGCATCTTCAATTATCTCTTTGGGCATATCATTATTTCGTGAGTCATAGCTTATTGCAGGACGGATATTTGATGATTTTATTGAGTTTTTTTTGTATACTCGTTGAAATTGAAAGCCAAGAGGCTTTACCCACTTTCAAAGAGATGATGCAGAAACCCCTTTTCCTTCAATCCCTGAAAGTTTGAAGCTTTGCTTTCTTTTAAGAGGAAAGATTACTCGTATATATTTACACATACTTGATCTTCATCTTTTCTCGTTGTGATGATCAAACTTTTTCTTCCAACTAGCTCAGTAGTTTAAACTTAAAAGCAAAAACTCTAAAAGTGTGCGAAAGGGTAGGCTCATGTGTTTGCTGCTTTCAGAGGTGCACACCTGAAAATCTCCCTCACACACACACAAGTATCCTTTGTTTCCGCACGGCAGAAGCTACTTCCTTACTTCTCGCGATATGAAGCGTAGTTCAAGATGTAGTTCATGCAGCATCCAATGGCGAAACCATCACCGGCGTATCCGTTGTGTGATATGAAGCCATCCGGTCTAACCAGGTAAAAACATCCGCTTTTTTCCTTGCCATCTCTGGAGGAGGGAGATGCTAAGGAAAGTGCAAATTTGAGACAAACTTCAGAGCCATCATCTACAGTGATGTGCTGCTTGAGAAAGCTCCTGAAGAGGGAAAAAAACGAGTTTTTTCGATGGAATAAGTAGATAATCGATTAGAGTCTTTAAAAGCTGCATAAACGAAAAGATCAGTTTGCTTATAGAGCTTTTGGCGAGGTTTAATTCAAAGAAAGGCGGTTTTTTGTGTTGATTCTGGTTATTATTTGATGACTAATCGTATAATTATGAAGATAATATATATATATATATCCCTAAAAAGGCTGTTTTCTGATGAATTTTTCTCGAGTTGTATCTACGTACTCTACACTATTTCCCAGTAATTTTGACGAAATCTGGTGTTTTTACCCTTCACAACACCAGAAAACGCGATTTTAAGCCTCTAGTGCCTTTTTTCGACAGCATTAGACTCTAGAAATCCCAAGTAAAGAAGCTACAGCTTTCATTATGATTCTTTTCAGTAATCATCAACTTGTGTGTGCTTTTATTAACAGTTAATATACTAGTTTTTATCTTCAAGGAAGAAAATAGCTAGATTTTGACTGGTGTTTGCAGCAGGAATGCGATGAGATTTGGAAGGTATTTTTCGCACACATTTTTGCTGGAATTGGAGAGGTGAACCTATCAAATTTGGTTATCCCAAAGACGCTCTAGCAATTCCTTTGGAGAGACAATTATCGTATGAAGAGATGGAAAAAGAGGTAGTTTTCAGTAGCAAATTATTCTATCCTGCCTCGACTATAATCTTGTAGCTCAAGTGAAGCATAAAGGAGCATCGAAAATGTAGCTATAAGTCGCTAAGTATTTGATGGTCTCTCTGATATACGCTGAAAAAATGGGTCTGCAACTGCGTTTTAGCTGCTAACTCTCATTGCTAGAACAGGCTAACGAAGGGCTGATGAAGTTCCTTTGAAAAGAGACTATTTTTTTTTTCGATTCTACACCAGGATAGAACTTGTGTGAGGAAGAGCACACACGTTACTAAGAAAAAAATCGAAAAAAAACGCGTTTCTTCTATGGGATACATAAAAGAGTCAGTGGCATCAAAAAAGCAGCCATACAAGTCTATGGTGGCGGATGGAATAGTAAGAAACTTGACGATATTTCGAGGAAAAAAATCCAAAGGAAATCGAGCAACTGGAGGATTATATAAAAAGGCTGCCGAAATGTTGTGTATGTACAGCTTTTCACGAATAAATCATCCTCAATTCTGCAAAAAAGCTGCCATTAATCGTGTGTTGCGGAGTGCCAAGAAATATTTGCTTAGCACAGTGAAATCGCTGCACAAAGAGTGAAATTCTTGAGGAATGTATCCCACATTAAGGCTGTGCTACTGCAGTCTCAAAGCACTTTTGCCTAGAGATCTTCTCCCATTAAAAATACACACAAAACAGGTCTAAACTTGAAAAGATTGCGTAATTGTGTGTGAAATTTGCCTTTATGATAATGCCTTGCCCATTTGAGTCTCAACTTTGAAAAAACATCTTCTTCTCAACCGCGTATCATCTACCTTAAGGAATAAGATTCCCACTGAGACGTTTCCAAGCTTCCATCTACACCCCTCCCTCTTTAACATCTGAATCAGCAAGTTAAGTGCTAATCTTCAGACGCATCATACACACACACACACACACACACACACACATATATATATATGCATCCCATTCTCCTCATAATACCTCTCTGTTAAACTCTTTAGCAGTCTTCGGGGAATCAAATCCACAAGACTATCCAGCAGCTTTGTGTGTGTTCCTGATGACTGATGGGCAGCCGATGCCAATCCACACAAAACCCAAACAACACATGCTGAAGTTGCTGTGGAGGAGCAGCATGTGCTTGACTGGGAGTTTCCATTGTTTTCTCCTTCGGGGCTACGTTGATTCAGAGCGTGCATAGCTACCCTTTCAAAGTTTGAGAGCTTCTCGTAGCATTCTTTGCTCCATCTCCCTGTGTGTGTGTTTTTTTGCAAGGAGTAATATACACAGGGGGTTTATTATAGTATGAAGAATTGATAAGAGGGAGAGAAATAACATAATCTTTAGAAAATCTTTCTTGATTTGTAGTCTTAATGAATAGTAGGCTTATTAGATCATTTTTCATAGAATCACCTAAGGGAGGAGAATTGAAAAGGTAGATTGCAATGCCTTTGTGTGTGTGTGTGTGTGTGTTTTTTTTTTTTTTTTTTTTTTTGTACGATAGTGTGATTCACTAGAATATATTTTGACTATACGCCCTTCCTACAATTGCCAAGTTTCAACTGTGTGTGTGTTTGTATGATAAACTTAGCTCCAAGGAGCCTGAATTACCTGCCAGATCATTGACTTCGCATCCAAACACATTTTTTGCCTTAGTTCCAGGAGGGAGAAGATTGAGGCATAAGATCAAAGTGTAGTGACCACCTTGTAAGAACTGGTAGAGATACTTTGATTTCTCACGTGAACACTTTGATGCCCTTGAGAAGTCCATCTGTGCGTAATTTACCACATCATGTGCGTGTGTATGCTTGCCTTACTCGACAAGGTGTGTGTGTGAGTTTTTTTTTTTTTTGTGTGTGTGTGTGTGTGCATCTTTGCCAACTCGGGCAAGCATTTATAACCTTTGGACCATCCTTTCTGGATGTACCAATGCACTAGAAGAGAGCAATCTGCCTCGCAAAAGGCATTTATATACAGAGTAGATCTCAAATAAGATACCTCTGGAAGAGCCAAGAAAAGCACTTGGATCCCGTGCAAAGGGTATAAATAAGATGATTTGCAGTGGTGTGTGTGTTTGCGTGTGTGCACGTGTCTGTGCGTGTGCGTGTGTGCACGTGTCTGTGCGTGTGCGTGTGTACGTGTGTGCGTGTCTGTGCGTGTCTGTGCGTGTGTGCACGTGTCTGTGCGTGTGTACATGTGTGCGTGTCTGTACGTGTGTGCGTGTCTGTACGTGTGTACGTGTCTGTGCGTGTCTGTACGTGTGTGCGTGTCTGTACGTGTGTGCGTGTCTGTGCGTGTCTGTGCGTGTCTGTACGTGTGTGCGTGTCTGTACGTGTGTGCGTGTCTGTACGTGTGTGCGTGTGTGCGTGTCTGCGCGTGTGTGCGTGTCTGCGCGTGTGTGCGTGTCTGTGCGTGTCTCAAACAAGCTGCTCTTTTACCTGCTCATTCGCGCAGGCTAAACAGCCCCCCAATAGTATTTTGGTATTGGCAAAAACTCAAGAAAAAAAACCTAAAACCCCCCTTTATCCAGAGTATCCAGGTGGAAAGCACAAGAATCTAAAAGTGGAAGAAAGCTCTACTCCTCTGATTAAAGCATAATCTCCCTACTTTAAAGCTCTAACACTCTCACAGGCAGGAATCTGTGATATAAAAGCATATACCTTGTGCAGCTTTAGCTGTTTTATTAGACAATCTGGTACTCTATGGCCAGGAGCTAAGGAACCAGAGCTTATTTTATCTTTGGTTATAAAGTCGCTGGAAGCATAGAAGTTGCGCAGGCTTTTTGCTTTTTTGAAGGGGATAGATTTGATGTTTTTCTGGGTTTTCTACTTGAAGAAATGTCGCACCCCGAGAAATACGATAAAGGCAAAATTTTTGAAGAATAGAGCAGAGAAAGAACCCATTGGCAGCTGTCAAATCAAAAGAAGCAGGAAGACACGACAAATACCGAAAGAAGCAGAAAAAGGCATAAAATGGCTGCAAATTTGGGTAGAATAATAGAGGTTTTCCCACACAATTTACCTTGCAAGAATTTTCATCTACAAACACACGCATATCGGCGGGTTCTACTCCAAAAACGATGAAATTTGCCTCATAAAATGTTTCAAATGCACTCTGAAGATCATCCGCAGAACTTCCCGCCAAAGCTTTAGCTCTTTTGCATAGCTTATACACAATGAGACACGTATTGTAGACAAAAATTCTGTGTTTCAAAGCTAAAAGGCACTTTGTAGAAGCTTTTTTCTCCTTTTTATTACCTTCCTTGAGTGTAGCATTCCACTCTTAATGAAAGCATTTGAGCTGCTTCAACGACAACAGCTTCGATCTGGGAGTGAATATAAGGTGCAGCCATGCTAATACATGACCTGAACAGCTTGCCTGCAAAATCATCCAAAAAAAAATAACATGTGTGCGTATCTCCACTTATTAAAGCATGAAAATCATCCAAGAAAAAAATGCACTCAATAAAAGAAGAAAAACTGCTCTAAGAAGCTTAAGCATGAAACTTGCAAACACACACTTTTGCGCCTTCATCAGTGAAATAACACACAGAGCTCCTCTTTTTTTTAATCCAAAAAATCTCGAGATCAGCACACACACAATCCAAGAGTGTACCACATATCCACACACACACAATCCAAGAGTGTACCACATATCCACACACACACAATCCAAGAGTGTACCACATATCCACACACACACAA
>JADHZB010001999.1:3172-34060 GCA_015657535.1 Nephromyces sp. MM_2019 | reverse complement strand
ATAAATATATACACACATAGGATATAAATATATACACACATAGGATATAAATATATACACACATAGGATATAAATATATACACACATAGGATATAAATATATACACACATAGGATATAAATATATACATACATAGGATATAAATCTATAGTGTATAAATATGTGTGTGTGTATATATATAGATATATATATAACAAACCAAATGGGCAGTAGAAGCGATTACATTTAGGATAGGCGCTACACATTTTCTGAAGATGAAATATATGTATTATGTGAGATAATAAAACATACACATCTTTCCTAAAATATAGTTCAAATAATGTGTAAAACAATTTAAAGTCTGATCATTGGAAAATTGAATAAAACGATGTAGTGTTCAATCATAAATACACAAATAATACATCACGATAAATCATAATAAAATTACGAGTGTCAGTAGAAGCACAAATAATTTATTATATATTTAAAATTACATATACACACACTCACAGTTTTATACATCAAGGGGTGATATAATTCTTCTTCCTTTGAGTGTGCATGAATACACTGAAATAAGTAAATACATTGATTCATATACATTTGAGATACACACAAATAGTGTTATATATATATATGAATTTTTAAATTTAAATTAAGACACATAATTATATATGTACCTATATAAATTAAACATATACTGAAATATACACGAAATAGAATAGACCCAATATAATAAGAAGAACTAAAAATTTTGAAAAGATAAACATACATACACAAAATAATATTCACACACACATTTACAAAATAAGATTTATATACACTCAAAATATATTAAACTAAAACTTACTGATCTCCCACGATTACAATGGCGAACGAGATTCATTTTTCTATCACGTTTCCTCACAAATTCAATTTCTGGGCAGAGTTTGGCTCTAAATATAATTATAAAAATATATATGGTGTGAATTTACACACACACAATTTATCATCTGACTAGTCCATATAATTATATCAAATTACATATATACATGCATTATACATACAGATATCTATACATATATATATCTCTTTATACACAAAAAATATACATATACGTATATATATATAATAACACACCCATATACATATAAATAAATATACAATAATGCACCTATATACATATATAGAAAATAATGCACCCATATACATATATAAAAAATAATACACCCATATACATATATATAAAATAACGCACCCATATATATAAATATATAATAAAACTCTTTTCACTCCTACAAGCACACACAACTTACGAGTAGTGAATAATGTATGGGTCCCTTCTTTGCCAAGTTAAACAGTGCGAGTGTGGGCATGAGTCTGCATCATGACATAGACCTTTCTTATGGGATTCACATAAATGTGTACGAAATTGGGCCAATTGAGCTTCATTGAGTACAACATGATTTACTCTTGGCTTAGTTTGGTGACAAAATACGGAAACATTTGTGGAGATATTATTATTTCTTGGATGAATTAGATAGCTAGACATTGTGGATGAGTTAGATTACAATAATCGGACTATTTACATAAAAAAAACAAATATTGTTTCTAAATATTATTCGAAATTACCTTTCTAGATACTAAGTTTGATATACCATTGAAAAAAATTTATAAAACACATGTAGATAAGCATAAATAAATAATCAAAACGTTCAGAGATCCAAAAATTTCATATGAAATGATCTTCTAGTATATAAATCTAAACATCAATTCTTATTAAAGATTTTAAAGACATTCAAAATTTTATAAGCAAACATCTAGAAAAAAAACTGAGATTAAATTATTTGTTTTCTTTATATTATACATATATAAGCTAGTTGTACGGGATATATAGTTGGTGATGGGATCATAGAAGAGTATATTTTCGATTGTATACATAAAATTAAAAAAGATTTGAGTAATTATATCAAGAGTATTTACAGCACTCTTGAGAAATGTTAAGATTATACAAAGTTTCAAACTCGTTCAAAAGAATTGATCAGGATTATTTAAATGCAATGTAGTGAGATGACAATCAAGTCGAGAGTATTTAGGACAAGAAAATAACTCGTTTGTAGTGCCGCCGAGATATTTTCAACAGAACGGTTAAAAACGATGTTAGGGTCAGTTCGGATTATGAGGTATAATTAATCATCGGCTTATATTAAACTTGCTCGAAATTATTTAGAATCAACGGAGATCGACAAGGTGGGGATTTCAAAATATGTGCACGATTGATACCACGTGAGTAATAATACAACGCTGAATTCTTATGCGTTCGCAAAACAGCCAAATCAGAGTAGTGATCCGGGTACTAAAAAGGTTAATTCATCAATTAGTAGTAGAAGAAGCATAGAACCAATAAATTGACTGATAGTTTTGTTAGGATCCAATTTGTAATTAGATTAAGTGACTGACTTGCACATAACAAGTGCTAATTGATGAAAGTAGTAGATGAAGATCGAGTACAAGTATGAAACAATTGTTGGATTTTTGCAGATCTCGTTGTGACGTAGACTTTTACATCATTTGTGATGTTAATTGCGCCTTGTCTTCAGTTTATAGTGGTCAGAGGATATACATGCTTTCAATAGACGATGAAAGGTTTATAAATCATCACTTTAAAAAAATCATGGCGATTTCAAATGACTATTCTATTAAAATATTTCAAGAGTGGCAAACTGTTGCTTATGTATATATTGAGTTTTCTCTTTTTTATATTCTCACGTGCTTAGGATCTTCACAGCTTATGATTTACGGCCACTTTCGCACAGTTTATTAATTTAGAGAGTGGTCGCACGCTGTTTCCAAAATAAAAAAAAGTAAAAATAATTATTATGAAAGCTTGAACAGGCCAAAACGAGTATTTGTCTATATATAACCCAAAAGAAAAACAACGTTATAAAAGGGTTCAATTTCCCCCGCAAATCATTGTAATGAAATCAAGTGCATCAATAAAACTCACAAATTATCTATTCTGAGGCTACATACCAGTTTGTATAAAGTGTAGTTACATTCGATGAAATAAATAAAGTACCATAAAATCAAAAAAGAAGTTTAGGGGTATACTAAGATTGAAACAACACATAAATATTGGCAAAATGACTAAACAAATAATTTATCGGTTTGAAGTAAAATGAATATATATTATTGGAATTAAACGCAAAGTTGGTAAGTGTGAACTAAAGTAAAAAATTATTTGTGATCAGTGCAAAATTGTGTTTTTTTAATCAGGTAAATGATTTTAAACTTATGGGAGATGCTTGTTATATTAAACATTTGTGTTATTCAAAAGATGTTAGATTTTGTGCCTAAGGTAGTATCATTTTATACTTTTTTGCACAAGTTATTGTAACAATATAAAATGTAACCAGGATGCATATAGATATACACACGCGGTTAAAAATATAATATAATAAGCTACTTTAAGATAAACTTTTTAAAAATGTATTGAACTGGGTTGTTTCGAGTATGTCTCCATTAAACAGAGAAATTAATAATCATATAATTTTATTTATGTATAAGGATCAAGATATCAAAAAATTTAATATATAACAGCAATGGAAATAGTTTATTCTTTTATTTTGTTTTGACCTGAGAAGTACATATAAACCATACTGTCAAGATAGATTTATCTTGATACTAACAATTCTGTCAATTACAAATTAACTAGTTACTTGAATAACTACACAATCAGCTAGTTGAAAAGTCAGCCACTCTTTATTATGCTAAGTTTGTGATCATACTTTCTGTTTAAAATTTTAAACACTAACCTTTAAATTCAGTCAAAAATTATACTTCCGGCAGTAATCTTCATATTGTTACATTTTTGATTCGTTATAAAACAGTATGGAAATTCATTATCTAATTCCTATGAAATTGAAGCAATATCTTTTCTAAATAAAAACAAGTTGTAATTGATGTTTACTTTGATATCTTTGCGTATAATACATAGTTTATATTCGAAACTCTTAACTCATGTCAAACAACACACAATCATCAAGTGAATCTCTTGAAGATCTTCATTAGTATATGTATCTTTTAACGATCTACTTTTATAACTTTGGTCTCTTTTGAATAAAAAACAAATTCTTATGATCTGGAGATGGCATAAAACATTTCCCATTCATGAGATCTCAGAATACATCAATTGAAATTAGACATAAAAATTCTATATATTTTTTGTAGGAATCATTTTTTCAAATTAGTTGAAGTTGAAATCTTAAAATGATTCTTTTAACAATTTAACTTATAAAAATAATCAAATAGTAACATTAATTTAGAAATCCTTAACTCAGTTGCAATTTATTGAATTTTTACTGAGATTAATTCCCCGGCTCAAATGCTTAGGAAAAGAAAATTTATTATGAATATTATATAATTTTGTGAACTACTAATATTGAAAATGGAAGTTATTAAAATAGCAGACTATCCAGTATTATGCCTAAAAATCAAAGAAAAAAATTTGATGAGATTTTATAACTTAAATTCTACCAGATTTAGTTCTCAAGAATTTGGAGATAAAATAAGCAAATATGAATTATGTTTTAGGCCCAAAAAATTATCTCATGAGTTGATTATTAAGGAAAGATCATCAAAATCCATTGCAAGTCTTGTGTTTGATTTTAAAATCAGTGATAACAATTACTCCGACAAGCTTGCATTTGATAAGCCATTTACTTTTTATTACAATAACATTAAAGCTGAATTCACCAAAGAAAATGGCTCAAAAGTAAAGTTGTTTAAATATACGGATAATTCAGCGAATCTAATATGTGAATTTCCTTTGGAATGTGACTCAATCAAATTCATGAAGTTCCACGACTACAGGGAATGTATAATTTTAGTTTCTGAGCATATCAAATTCATTGAAGATCAATCGTTTCTTGGAAAAAATGCACCAAAATCGCACACACAAAAATATTACCTTGTCCAGGTTTTTTCATATAAGGGTTTGCTTATAGGAACAACTATTGAATATGAAAAATGTCCTTTCGACATTAATGTATGCCCTTTCGGAGACTTGAAATTCATTTACACTTTTGACAGCGGTTTAATCATTGCTTTTGTAAAATTTAACTCAAGTAAAATTCAAATATATAACTCGAATTTTGTTTCTCGGAGATTACTTCAATTTCCGAACAAGATTGCTTGGTTGAAAGAGGATTTATTTGCTGCTATCAGAAGAGATCATAAGATCGAATTATTCAGCATCACAGATGATTCCAATGTTGTACCTATCACTATTCTTTTGCTTGATAGCGTTGATCATTTATTTGTTTATAATGACTTTTTGTGTACTATTGATAAAGACTTATTGTTAGTAATCTGGGATTTTTCAAATTCTATCGGAAGTATTAAAAAATTGGAGTCAGAGATTAAAAAGGTTATAAAAAATATTTCCTAAAATTATACTAAACAATTAAAATTTTGATTTTTATCAAAGAAAGGTGACTTGATCAACGAGAGAGTAATAATCACAGAATTTCCTTGGAGTGGTAACCAATCTGATAACAAGCATATTTTGAGCCCATTGATACAATACTACCAATTCCCTAAGCTTACTCAAGACATATATAGGAAAAATTTCTTTACAAAAATTAAAAGCTTTCAAAAAGTTAAGAGCTTCAAGTTAAACACCTGCAAAATGTGTAAGAATTTTCATCTAGTGTTTACAAAAGCATTAGTACACCCTTCGGTTGATTGATTAATTAGTAGGTTCAATAGGCTCCCGTATTGAAGAAGTTTACTCTAAGAATGCAAAAGACTCAGATCTTTTCATAAAATTAAGAGAGCACTCACTATATAAAGTTTCAAATGCCTTACCTCAGTTAGATTATGAGGTTTGTTCAGATTCATTAGAGCTTAGCATATCTACACCTTGTATACTTATAACATATAATTCAGAAAAAAGACAACAATAATTCGAATAAGTAAGTGTTGAGTTAGTTAAAATAGATAAGATAGCTCTCTGGATAGTGCAAACATATTAATTTATCACAGTATTCGGGAGGTCCTAGGACTTCATAAAGACGAGGTGCTGTATCTTTTGAAATTAAAAAACCATAATTCTGATGTCCCCGATTCTGAATCATTCCTAACAATCGAAGGCACTGGAGCATTTTGGTACAGATAATTAATGTTATTTATGATATTTTCTATGCTAGTTATTTTTGTTTTAGTCTATGGCATTATTTCATTCCTGAAGTCAGTAATGAAAGCAAACCAGGTTGAACTCACTATAAAATTAATTTTTGGTTCGATTACAATCTTCAAGCTATTTTTAGTTATTATGAGTTTTTCAAAACTTTTTATCGGGAAAAAAGTCAAAGCTATTGAAAGATTAGATAGGTTTAGTATTGAAGATAGAGAAGTAATTGTGGTGGGCTTAGAAAATGGGTTTTTGTGCTTTATGGATATACTAGAAGGAAAACGACTGAGAATCAGTAATTCTATCAGGTATAATAAAGATGTTGATTTAAATTTAATCAATCTACAAAGAATTATGTTGCTCATATTAATATTAGAATTTCAAATAAACCAATTGTTGACATAGTTCAAATTAAGTGTGATCCAATCAATAAAATATGGGTCATAGCAATTAATGTGAACGAACAAAAATACATTTTATGCCAAGTTTCGAAGTTGAAAGAAACAATTGGTACAGTTATGACTAATTATTTATAAACTAGAAACTTCAATATTCAACTTGTTTTGATCCACTTAAGATTACCAATTGCAGATCCTAGCAAAATTAGACTTCCAGGAAATTTTAGTATTGCTAAGAAATGAATCCCATAGTGATGACGAAGAAAGTCCTGACAATATTCAGACAGAAACCTTACAAGCTTCAGAAAAATCAGATAACCTTATAGTTGATCAGACATTTTATGCGTTGACTAGATTGAAATTTCATACGAACTTAAGTATCCAAAGTGGTGAATCGATTTATCTAAGTCTTTATAATAAGCTGAGTCCTACGATGTTTGGATTGGTTTTAATAAAATTCGATGCAATTGAAGAAATTCAATTTGTGAATCTTTTTGTTAGTTCGAGATTATGACACCGTTTAATAGTAGTTTACATACGTTGCATCTTCATTATCAGGGAATTAATTATAGGACACTTATATTCGAAGATAGAGTAACATCATTTGGCTATGCTGGAGGTTTGATGTTTTCAGGTAATTCAAAAGGAGAATTGTTTATCTTTAAGCCAGCTACAGCTTTTGAGAACAATAAACAAGTTATAAAAGATAGGCAAGGAGAATTATTTCAATTTATAAGCCTTTCCAATGAGGAGATTGTCGAAATTTCAATAGAATTTGACATTGTTCAAACTGTGGATGATTTATATAAAAGTTCACCCTCAGGGATGATGTATGTATTAACCTCAAGCTTTGAATTACATCTCATAAAGTTTAAAATTGAAGATTTGCATGAGAAAGGCCATAATGAGAGCTTTAAAATTCTATCTAATTGTATAATTCAATTAAGCATTAGTCCAACATCTACTACATTGCCTTTATGGATAATTAGCAATCACTTGAGCTGTAATGTCCTCACGTTATACTTTGAGAGCAACTTACTCATTTTTCCTATAAGCCTCAATAAAGATAGAACCTCAATACAAACACTTGTCCACCAGTTCGAAAAAATGTTAATTAGTTATTGCCCAAAAAAGTTAGAAAGGTTATATATGATACAAAAAATGGTTTATAGAGAAATAGAAGTTTTTAAAAACATAATTGTAGGCTAAGCTTCGCTCTTTATGAGTATAAAGATCTAGTTTCAAATTCATCACACTCGACTCAGATCAAAGAAATAAATGAAGTTAGTGAGAATTTTCAAATTTCCAACGTTGTTCTTATAAACTTACTAGCAATCCTACTACTCAATGGCTTGCTTCAGTTGAGTTCTAACACAATACTACCAACGATTTTAGAAGAAAAGATTTTGTTACAATGCGGGAAGAAAGACGAAATAGTAAAAGCGTCATATGAGAATCTGAAAAATATTCACCATAAACTCAGTAGTTTATTAGAAAACACCCAAAACTTAGGATTAAATCCCACGTTTCGTTGTGATCCAATACGTCATGGAAATTTTCCAATTCTATCTTGCCCTTGGATAAAAAATGAATTAAACAATCCATACTATTTAAAAATTAAGTGTTTAAGGTAAGATTTTAGTTGTTTATAATTGTATAATTTAAGATAAGTTTTTTGAGCGCTTCTCGGTAAAGGATTCTACAGAAAATGGAATCAACTCATACAGTTGAACATACTAAAGACGCAGTGATTGCTGAAAATGTGAGAATTCAATTATTTAGTACAATTGGCTTTTATTGAAATGACTAATTGATTCAAAATAGTTCCATAAGCTCATAGATAATGTCATATTACCTACGGTTTGTCATGGTAAGTCTTGCATCTTATTAAATTGTTTTTGGAATAACACTAAGTAAGGTTACACTAAAACAGAAAATCCAAATACAAATCTGCTCAAAAATTCTGAAACGAGTTCACTGCTTATACATCCACTCGTAATTTACTCTGATGAAAGGTGCCGAGTAAACTTTTGTATTATAAATCATTTAATAAATGAGGTAGCAAGTTCATTTTCACCACTACAAGCCTATCTTAAAAGTTTTTGCTCAGATTCATGAAAGCTTCAATTGTAAATTGCTAGAACTGAATTCCTTAAGAGCAAATTTCATTGAAAAAATACGCCAAGGGCAGATAAGGATTAATGAGATTGAGCAAGAGTTAGGACAAGAAAAGACAACTGAACTGGTTTACAATGTATTACTATGTTTATATAATCTATTATTTGTTTTTTAAACTATCACCCAGATACAATTCATCCAAGAAAATAAAATTGTTGAGGAACAAGATGTCTTAAAATTAATAAAAAGCAAGTTGGATAGTATTTCCACCGAAATATATAATGATATGGAACCTAATAAAAAACTAGATAGAAAAGTTGATGAGAAAACTTTGCCTGATGACTGTGAATCACAGTAATTAATGATAGGCCATCCTACTTATCTGAAATAAATTGGTTCCTTGTGCAAATAATTAGATATCTCAATGAAACCAAAACCTTCGATATAACAGATGAAGTACTAGAACCATCTAAACCGCTTAACATTAAGTATAAAAACATTATGGAAAAGGAATTGGATTTACTAAGGTAAGAACAAATGCAAGGAAATGTTTTGAACATTTTAAATTTTGATTTTAAGGTCACAAATATCTCATATAATTGAAGAATTTGAATCAAAATTCGAAGGCTTGGAAACTTTACGGTGAAAACAATAGTTATTAGCTGGAAGTTGCAAAGTTCAATAACTTATGTTTTGGTAAAAATTTATTTTCTATAATTCCTTACAAAAGCTTAGAGACGATGATCCAAACATCTAAATTAGAATTATTTAATTCATATTTGGAGCATAAATCTAAAACAATATTTGAGCTCAATACCTATAAGCGCATGAACAAGAGATCATGTGATCCTAATTCAAGATATAATAATATAAATGACTTTTGGAAACCTCAATTGTGTGATAAGCCCACAAATCCTTTAATATGCAAATCTAATACAAGCTTAAATTTTCAGTCTACCTACTTTTCAAAATGAACAAAAATTACCTACTGCTAATCCTTCATTTGAAATGTCAAAAATGAAACTAGTAAAATTTTGTAAATTTCACAATTTTATTAAAATTATTGTGAATAAAATATCAAACTTTCTACAAAAGGTGGCAAATAAGGATATATTCCTTAAAAGGAGAGGCTCTGACATCCCACGAATTTCAACTGTCAGTACTAAAGCAAATTCAAAGGTAGGCTTATCTCACCAATTTAATTTATATTACTATTGTTCAGTGTATGAATTTAATTATGTGAAGAATCCAGTCAAAAGCAAAAAAGTAAACGAAAATGGCTTTGAAGAACTGATCTTATCTATAATGGCTGACTGTGTAGTAGTAGCATCATTTGAAGATCAAATGGTAAATCAATCAATTTAAATAGCAACTAGATTTATGTTAAATACCATCATTGTTTTATTTGTTAAACTTTGAATATTGAGGTCAAATCAACCTCGAGCTGGTCAAGTGTTGAAGATAATTTCTGGAAAGAATATCTAGTAGATAAATCTATACTCGAAGATATTAGTAATAGAACTGATCAAGCATATGAAAACTATAATGCTAATATCAATATTTACAAGGTCAATAAAGGATAAAATCATAAAGTTTATGGTTAAATAGTGTTAATTTTTGTCTCGCATCATACTGAGAAATTTGCAGAATTTGTCAAACAAATTGGAAAAATTGAGGTGGGAATCTCAAATCTTATCAGCTAAAAAAGATGATAAACGTGAAGATATACTCGATTTACACTTCCTAAAAGTCGGAGCATCATTTTTCCGTAAACGTAATATTATTTTATTCCTCAAATCGTTGGACTATTCAATTTTTGTTTTTCTATTGAAAATTAAGAAAAATCGGTAATCAAAAAAGAATTTTCAAGGGAAATTACACCCTATACAGAAACTTTGAGGAGGAACATTGAAATCATAGATAAGAAAATAAAAAAATTGGTAATTAAATGCCAATTAACCGAAAGTCTTCATAGGACATTTTTTGTGTCTTTGCAGAACCTAAGTAACAGTGCGTTGTTAAGCAAACTTGAAATGAACCAAAGTCTTATAATTTGATTGTTTTGTAATCCTAATACTATCAAGATACACATACATACACTAATAAGTTTATACTTTATTTATTCCAATGGTCCTTATGTAATTTAAAATAACGAAACATTACGGTCATTTTAAAATGTATTTAACATTGGTAAATTTATATTACTCTCAACATGAAAAGCTTAAACAATATTAGTAATATTGTGTAAATTTTGATTTAAATTCAATTTATATTCGAAGTCCATTCTTGACTCAAGCTTCTTATAAACATATTCTTAGAATAACATGCTTCGAATTTATTTTCAGCTTTTCGAATTACTTGTAAATATGTAAATAGGGTTGTATAAAACATATTTATATATATTATAATCCCAAATAAGTAGAAAAAGATAATGACACCTTATACATATCTGTATTCTTAAAATATATTAATATAAGGTTTAAGAATTTAAACGCAAGCCAAGTGAGGACTTCAAAGATTTATTCTTTCAAAAAATTAGTTCGAGCTATAAAAAATAATATACTTTTGAGGGTCGTTTATATGCAATAGATATTCGAATTAAAATATAAACATCTCCTTGTACTATTTATTAAAATGCTTAGAGGGATTTCATTGAATTTCACAGCCTGAACGTAAAATTCTCCCTAACATTGAAATTCTATAAATAAAAAAATTATCTTGATTGGAACCAATTTATGATAAGCAAAATTAATCATCAATAACCTGTGTGTGTTTATATAATATACTTTTAAAACACTTGTCATAATTATACTTTTTATATGTAAAATAGAAGGAGCAAATGGACGAAAATAGAAAAGAAGAAAAATCTCCAAGCAGAGTAAACTCAATCAATATGTCTTCCAATCAATTTGAAGAAGGTGTTGTGACCCTTGAACTCTTACATCAACTTTCCCTACTTTTGGGTTGTAATCTTGACAAAAAAACATTAAGTTTGTTAGTTCAATTAGTTGAAATAGGTGTAGATCCGAGATCATTGGCAAATGCATTATTAAGAATTGAAAAGAAGATCGAAGAGGTTAAGGAATTAACACGTAGTTCTACTGAGCTATTATAAAACTAAGAAATTAGATAAACTTACCAACCAAATTTCTAAAAAATGGATTTGGAAGTCAATTTTACTTTTTACGGTATATTCGAAATTCATGTTATACTACTTTTTGTTGAAACTACTAGACAAAACTCGAATTTCAATCAATCCTCAGTACTCTTTTACATTCAATTACTATTTATTGCTCTTGATAAACTAAAATTATTTCGATGTTGTATGGTATATATGCTTCAATCAATTATGATACATTCAGTACTGTGAACAGCACTTGTATTTATCATGAGTTGTAAGTGCTGTATTAATATGCAAGATGTTATTAAATGAAGATATTATGATCTAATTTTACATGACAACTATGAGAAATCAATATTCATGAAGATTGGTATGTTTTCACGAATTGAGTTACATTTCAAATAGAGCTTTATTACATTGTGCTTTTTTAGCAATTTCATATTTAAAGAATTGAGTATATAAAGCAATAGTTTTAACACACATGGCCAATCAATTGTCTAAGCAAGTAAGTCATAACTACATTTCCACGAGCAAGATTTTAGCAATTAAAAACTAGGTAGAAAACGTATTTGCACCATTAAGAATTACTTTGGATTTATTAACACTTGTGGATCACCCTAAACTTTCAATGTAATATCTAAACAAAGTAATTAGTTACTAGATTAAATTAGTATAATTCTTTAGAGGATCTAAACACACAATTTCCACTGAGGCTTGACTGGTTAAAATGACCAATAGCATTGCTCCTTGCATATGTTATTTAAGATAACATATATTAACATGGAATCTCCGTTTCCTTACATTTTTATGAAAGGACCTAAGCCCTCCGAGCCATAAATATATATTATAAACACACCAACTTACCCCCGTCTTCTTTAATTTATTCAAATACATATGTTAGTCTACTGCGACGTGTAAATTAAAATTGGAAAATTAATGAAACCTATTGACCATCCTTATGTTTAACTTTTCAAGCACTTCCTAATGATTTTTAAAAAAATCACTGTAAAAAATATCCCAAAACTGGTAACATACATCGCAATTGGATAAAATTTAGTAGCATTCCATGTTTCGACTAATATTGCCCTGAAGACTTGAAAAAACCCAAATAAGCTTTACTTAAGATAGGACCCATGAGCAGTGATCAAGGAGAAGAATGCGCGCAGAATAATTTTGCGGAACCTAACCAAAACCCTTTCGATGATTTCTCACACTCACCTTCCCAGTCAGATGCAGATCTCTTGGAGCTTGATTTAGATAAGATAGATGACTCCAAGCCTTTCCAGGATAATGACTGGAATGATGTGGATAAAGCGCCACACACCAGCATAAAGGTAATGTGTCGAATCCGTCCTCGGTTGTCCAATAAAGGCACTGATTGTGTGGATCCACCTCCTAGCATATTCAAAACCATTGAAAGATCTTATGTAGAAATGATTCCTCCATTTGAAAAGAATGGGATTGCCACTTTCCGATCTTCGAATCGCAACACAAAGTCGCCGCGCCAATTTCAGATGGATCATGTGTTTTCTGAAAGCACCAATCAAACGGAAGTCTTTACACGTGTAGGTTTACCTTGTCTTGAATCAGTTTTCCAGGGAATCAACTCGACTATATTAGCCTATGGACAAACTGGTAGTGGCAAGACTTATACATTACTAGGAGGAGCTGAATCATTGAATCTTTCACCCTCTCATGGCTTGGACCCTACAACTGATTCCATTCCTTCGTATTGTGGACTCATACCCAGATCAATTTTACACTGCTTTTTCAAAGTAGAAGAACTTTCTACCAATTATGATTTCACAATAACATTATCTATAATTGAAATTTACAACGAAGTTATAAATGACCTTATAACGGGCAAAGGCAACTTGAAGAGCTACCACACCTTCATACCCAAATCTCTTAATCCTCAATTCCAACCCTTTAATGACTGTAAATCCACAAAACCTCCTAGCTGTGATAGATTTTACATCAAGGACTTGTCGGAACATATAGTTGGCTCACCCGAAGAAGCATATAAACTACTGAACCAAGCACTTAACAACCGAAAGATTGCATACACAAAAAGTAATGCAGAGTCAAGTCGTTCACATCTTATTTTCATGCTCGAAGTTAAGCAAGTAAACAAGATTGATGGTGAGTTGATACAGGCAATCTTAGACAAAAATGACTCACTATGAACAATATTTTTTTCAGGAACTAGAAAAACGAGTACCATGTATATTGTTGACCTAGCCGGGAGTGAAAAGGCAGAAACTTCTACTAGTAATATTAATTTGCAAGAAGGAAAGATGATAAACAAGAGTCTTAGTTGCCTAAGCAAGGTCGTTCACTTACTATCTATAATGGCTAGTGATAAGAACAAACTTATCTCACATATCCCATATAGAGACAGCAAACTGACACAGATCTTAAAAAATTCTTTAGGTGGAGACTCAAAGACCTATTTCATTCTAAATTGTTCGATGGATTTTAGCAATTATAACGAGAGTCTATTTACTTTACGATTTGGCCAACGAGCCAAACATGTAAAGAACGTACCTCTAGTAAATTCCGAAGCTACAACTCTATCAATGCAGTCTCAACTCAAGCTTTATCAAAACCTACTTCATCAAATAATTGAGTGGGGATTGATAATCTTCCTACATTCAAGTGGCAGCATTGATATGAAATTTGAGCAATCTCAGAATATTAATCCCAACTATACAAGATCAAAGCAAATGAGTCTTTTGCCATCATACATGCCTAGTAAAGATACCTTCACTTCTTATTCATATACACCACAAACATCGTCCAAAGACCCTGAGTCACAATTTTTTGAAGTCTTTGTTAATCGAGAAAATTGGGAGGCTTTTTGGAATAGTCTACCCGCACCTCCTGATCCAACATTTGATTATATCTTTGATGAAATAAGGTCCAAATTGATTATAAGTGAACCGAACAGCCGGAACCTGACTGTAAAGGTTCGGATAAGAGATCAAAATTTTGAGAACTTTAAAAATAATGCTTATAAATTCTTCCAAGTTTTCACTGACTCAAATCCAAAAAATCATGCCTTAAACTTTAGTTTTTTGAAAGAAAGATATTTTTTACACAACTCTTACTCAGTATTACCCAGCAATGAGGACCAAGCATTGAATGGTTTTTCATATATTTTTGATGAAACCTTTAGAAACAACCTAGATTTAAAACTCATTAAAAATTCATCATCCAAAGGATCAACCGGAAATTTTAATTTCGCCAAAGATGGCAAAGAATTTAATTTGAGTGAAGTTGTAGAAGCCAGTATTGAAAAACAGAGTTCTGAACCTACCTTTAAAAATTTTTCTCAAGATTCATTTACAGATAAGGAAAATGTTAAATATAATCTACAATTGAAACCCTTTGAAGCCAAGGATGGTCTATTACCGACAACTTCTATCATTCAACAATCCTGTGAACTACAAGCACTTTCTGAAACAGAGAAACCTTCTGATAAAACAGAGCAACCTTCTGAAACAGAGAAACCTTCTGATAAAACAGAGCAACCTTCTGAAACAGAGCAACCTTCTGATACAGAACAACTTTCTGATTCGGGACAACTTTCTGAGAAACCCTCCAACAATGTGTTATCTTCGGACAGAAAACAAGTTCCTGAGCAACCCTCTGACACAAAACAACTTTCTGACAAGAAACACACTTCAAACTTATCATCTCAAAAGTTTATTGCAAACAATAATAATACCCTTTTATTCCCACAGGATAAAAGACACGAAATAATAAAGCAAGAAACAACTGATAAACCTTATTTATATTCAGACATCACTTTCAAGAACTCTGAAATCATCTTAAGATCAAATGAAACTGATAACACTATCAATAATGATAACAATACTACTAAATTAGAAGAGAATGAAACTGAAAACAACCCGAATGCTATAGGCACTTTAAAGGAAGGTTTTGATTGCTATCAAGATAACTATCTTGAATTAACAAATACCCCTCTACTTGGCAACTTTTTAAACACAATTTCAAACGAAAACGACTTCAACAGCACTTTCCTAAGCAAATTTGAAGATACTAATAACAGCACCAAAGAAAATCCAGCTCATGAATTTGTTGTTGAAAAAAGGTCCACTTGGTTTAACATTCTATACAAATGCTATACTGGAATTGTTTCCATTTTGAGATACATAGTTATTCCTAGGAGAGCTAGTAATCTTTTAGGAATGGAAAAACTCAAATTTCAACACAATTTGCTTTCAGAGTATTCATGCTACCTTTCCGAAAAACCACATTTTAATCAAAAGTCGATTTACACATCTTCAATCCCAGATCAATCTATCCACGAGATTTTATCGGTGACCATTAAACACAATATTGAACTGCTACAAATACTTGAGACTTGTCATAGTACAAGCAAATAACACAGAAATAATTTAACCTAAAAGGGAATACCATAAAAAGAAATTTTTTATGCATTTTTATTTTACTTTAGCTATCACTACACAGAGAATCAATTAATTTTAAAGAATTTCTTGGACAATCGTCTAGCTTTATTACTTAAAAAATTTTTGAACATACACAGGGTATAACTTACTGTTTTATACTCCTTATAAGATCAACTATAACAATCACACTTAATTAAGAACTATTAAGTGATTACCGTTCTACCCGTTTTAAACTGTAAAATGCACTTAGTATAAGGAGTATAGGTATGGTTTTATATGAAATGGAATCTAAACTTTACTACAGGAAATCAGAAGTTATTCTACAAACAATAAGGACTGGAAACTCTTTTAAATTCGGACTTACTATATACTTATTATTTTTTTAGATTTTTTTAAAAGTATTGTACTCCTATAGCTTCAATTTTTTATTTCTGTTTCTAAAAAATTGATCTATAATATTATTTTATAGAAAATCATGTATTATCATTTTCAACTTAAATTATCTTTTGATATTTATTTTTATAAACGGAAAGGCTATAGAAATAAATAAACTTATAGTTTTACTCAAAAGCTAAGACACACACCTATCTACAAAAGCTCTATAAATATAGAATATCTCAACCACTAAATCATTAAACATAAATCTTCATGCAGGACACGAATGACTTTATTTGGGGCACATAGAAAGCAAAATATAAAAGTTTTACTTGTGTAAATAAGGTCTAAGTCGTAACTTTAAGATACACAAAAGTATAATTACATATAGATTTAAACATACTTAGAACACTGATAGATAACTTTTAAACTCTAAAGGGATATGAACATACATATTTTAACCTAAATCAAATTCAGAATGAGAAAGTTGACTTTTAAAAAGAGAACACTCCTCTACACAATTATATAGAGATTGAAATTCAATCATGATTACAATTAAACATAATCCAAGTTTGATAGAACATGATTCTTTGAAATGCTTTTCTACTTTTTATATACACACTAATTTGCGTTTTGGTTAGGTATAAAACTTGAGCTCTATTTTAGATATAATGCCAATAACACTAAAGATTGAAAAACATTGAAAGCTTATTTTCACTAAAATTTGGTTGGGAAATTTTTGTAGTTCTTGATAGGCTATAAAAACAAAATATTCATAACATTTCGAATGCACTCACTTTTATAAGTATATATATATAATAGTAATATATAAGTTTAGAGTAATGCTACATATATAAGATATAATTATATAAATATTTATATATTTATATATTTGCATAGCTATACAATAAGCTAAAACTCTTGCAGAGCACGTGCATGCACATATGTAACACTAAGCATAAACGTAAATATATAAATATTATATATATTAATACATAAACATATTATAATATATATTTTATAGTATAAATAGGAAAGATGGTTTTGTGTTAAAAAAATTTGTTGCTAAACTGTACTAGAAATATGGATTTTATTAAACTCTACAAATTTTATAGCATCAAAATTATGTAACAACTAACTTCACCTGAATAACTTTCTATTAATTATTTTATACTTCAAATTGAATAACTTTACAAGTTTGTATTGATAATATTCGTTGAGTATTTAAAAAGGTGTATATATTATTACCAGCTAATTGGCGCCTCAGTTTAGACTATTGCTTGCAACTACATATTAAATTGAGTTTCAATTGTTTGAATTTATAGTGACTATAGTTAGTTATATGACTGCTTTGAGTGTAAAAAATAAAATGTATAAACATGTACAAGGTGTTTAACTATCTTAGGATTAATTTTCATGTATGAAAATTTATCAAAACAATTTTAATCCAAGAGATTTTGAGTCCAGCTAAGAAAATATATTTACCAAATTATTGCTTAAATTAACTATAACTTATATATCTTTAGATTATAAAAATATTATTTTTTTTAAAAATCCCAATTTAGTAAGAACAAGCATCTTTTGAAATGAAAATTAGTAGATATATCTCAAATTTAACTCCTCCACTTATTCTTCTGTGATAATCGTAAAAAAATAAAAAAACTTGGCAATCGTTAATGGTACTAATAACTACTTAATCGATGATCTTAGAGGTATTATAACTTGCATTAGTAATTTCTTTATAATTATCTACGATTATGAGGGATTATGTGCTTCAAAAATTTCAAAAGCAAAAAAAATCTTTTTAGGCCTTTTAAACTACTCACACAAAAATATATACAATCATTTAGTTATTATGTATATTTAATAACATAATAAAGTTGCGTTATTTTTTCTATGATTATGGCACATATGTAACATATTTTATAAGGTATATTATGCAAATAAAAATCGTATTAAGCAAATTTGCACGTAAGCGTACAATTGAGGTGGGTGCATTTATTCGATATGTATGTATACATATAAATATAATATTACACACCATTATATATATATAAACATGTGGTATTTATATTTGGGCTCTTGGCAGCAATTAAGAAATTTAATCTCAACTATAAATGATATTGTGAGCCACCCTATTAAGATTTTATAAAACTCTAAATTGGTGTAAAACTAGACTGTAACAATTATGTTCATAAATATAGACCCCAAAATATTCAATTTATAATAAGTCTATGTAACTATTTTCTTATCTTAGGCTAAATTGCATTAACTTAACACCAATACTACAATATTTCATGTTTACGCCCCAAAATTATGTCATGAGCCTTATAAACGTTATACACATCTTTGTGATATCTAAAATAAATTCAACATCATGCCGTCAGCTCAAGGTAAACTCTTACTTTTATTAAACGTTTTAGAAGCCTTTCATGCTAAATATACACACCAGATACTTAAATTACATACGAACACACACTCTTTCATAGTTTTCCTATATTGGACTAACTTTTGTTTGCAATAATATTTCAAGAAATTAATAGCAAATTATATTAATTTGAATAATATTATAAATAAAAACAATAATTTGGATGTTTTAATTAAATACAACATTAAAAATTAATTTGAGTAAACTAGACTACACACGAAATCACTTATAATTTACATGTTATCATTAGCTCAAAATTTTCAATAACACACATTTATTCCTATTCAACTCAATGCATTCTCAACCACAGTTTTGAGGATTAAATTCAATAAATCATATAGTAATGTTAAATTTGAAAATTTTGATAATTTTACAGTGAAAAGAAAGCCTGACAGTGGTGTTCTCACTGCCGTCAAATCGATAACAGACCATCAAAAATTCAAGCGAATGTTGATGTTTGGTGTCCGTTCATTATCAGATTTGTGTCAACCTACAAATGGATTATATAAGTGAGTTGTGTTCTCAGATATCTATATCAAATATATTTGATACTTTTAGAAGTCTTTAACAAATAATAATGTGACATAGTAAAACATATCTATATGTGATTATATTCATTCTAATAGGATAGATTTATATACTTATACATATTTGCATGTGTGTAAATATACTCATGTTGAGGGATATGTATGTATGAGAATATTCCAAGTAGGATATATGTGTTAAAAAAAGTCCAACATATTTTATATTATCTCTACTCATTTTGATTTTGCACTCCAACTTAGGAAAATTGATAGGCATTACTATATATGTATATGTATAAGTAATTATATAAACTGTTGACATCACCGGTTGATTGATACATGATGGTTGTGTGTAATCCTCTTATTGAGGTATTTGTTTTATATAGTGTACTATACTATTCATATGAGTCAAACCCCGAGATTCATCTGATTTTGATTTTGTTATTTTCAATGATAATCTTATAGGGAGAATGCAACAGATGCCCTCAGGCGTTCTGTTATACCACCACTCAAACAATCGGTCGATGCCTTCCCAGATGATGAGGATCTAATGAATCTGTGTTGTAAAATCTTCTGGGCTATGTCAGATGCGTTAATTGAGGATCGGAGCAGGTGTGTAATACATTTACCTTTGGTCCATAGTATCTCTCTCAAATTATATATTGGAAGGAATACATACTTTAAGAGTGCATAGTTTAGCAAAATATCATGACTTTTATCTCAATATACACACTTAATATAGCACATCAATCAAATTTTTATACTCGCACACTTGAAAAGAAAACTTATTTCAACAAAAAGTAATGGTTCCTATTATCATTTATATATTATCACTTTTTATTGGATCTAATTTGATTGAATAGAGTTACACATTGATATCAAAACCATCTTAAATAGATCCTAAGCACATTTTAAACAAATTATAAATGTTTTATCTAGTTCCGATATCAAGCGCATAGTCGATGAAGGTGGGGTTAGCCTTATGGTTCACATAGTTAAGATTGGCCCTACTGAGAGTGATGCACTCGAGAAGGCTATGGACTTCATAGCTAATATGGAACACCTGGGTGTAACTATAGATATGTCTAAATTAACCCCTAGCCTTATCCAAACTCTTTCAAAGAGTAAATATTCAGCAAAGGTTTCGAGGCGTATAATGAATGCATTAGCAGTTGCAACCAAAACAAAGGATGGAGCTAAGGCGGTGAAAGATTCGAAAAGTGGCCCTGACATCGTGAGTGCACAAGTAATATGAAAATGTGCATCTCAATACTAATATATATGTGTATAGGTGATGGATTATTGTATACAAAATGGAGAAATGGATGAACACTCACAACAAATGGCTGAATCAGCCTTTGATTTTATGAGGAATTTATCTGAGAAAAGATTTATTACTACAGAATACCTCAGTTCATGCATGCAATTGATTGAGAAATACAAAAGCAAGAAGGGTGTGTACGATGTAAGTTTTTATAGTATTATACGCTATGGTTATCTCTTTATATATAAAAACTATGTTCATGAGTAATTGTGTTTGTGTGAAGCTTATGTGTATGAGTACCCGTGTAAGTAAGAAAATTTTATGTATAATGTGTTTCGGGAATTATATGTCCGAAATAAAGTACTATTAGTGTAATTTTTTAACTTGGTTTTTGAACACTTTAATCAAATTATAGAGATTACATACATCTTTGGATAAATTAAGAATATTTTATAGCTATATACCTCAATACACATTCTTATAAGTAATGGTTTACATAATTTTTTTCAGAAAGGAACAGCAGCTCTAGCTTCTATGGTTAAGGTAGATCAGTTACAAACCTCCTTGAAAACACTCAATAAAGCAGCACCAGGCTCAGAAGAACACGACAAGTAATTTAAGTCACATGATCTTTATCCTACAAAATTGAAATTGCATACACATACACATATAGACACGCATACATAAACACATACATTCAAACACATACATAAACATATACATACATACACACGCATACATGCACATACATATACATACGCACACACACATACAAACATACTTTATAACATCTAAATCAGTGCCTTATCTATATTGGGGTGTATGTCCTACATCTCATCTTATTCTGACGAAATTGTTAAGGCTGGTGGTTTGAAAGTTCTTATACAACTACTTAATAGTGAGCTCTATACTAAATCAAATCATTAACAAATCAATACACATTTGTACATTTTTAATATGCAATATTTTCACTCAACCAAAAATTGAATTATCAGCATACACACACATTTTTATTATGTAAGGTGCTCTCAATCAAATCGAATCAAACCCTGCAAAGATATATAAGATGATTGCTGGTATATGCACACTATTGGCAAGGATATCATCTTCACATGCAAATATAGATGAGATTGTGAAACTGGGAGGAATTGCCTCTGTGTGTACAGCTCTAACCTATTGTACAGAAAATGTAAGCAAAGGATGTTTGATGTGTACATACGCACATTTTCTTCCCTCTATTTGAGAAGGAAAATCTTAATACATATTACTTCAATAAGCGATATGCGTAACAACCATACTATATTACTCTAATAAACAATGTTTGTAACACCTTTATTTATATATTATCTTAGTCTGAATGTATTGGAGCTATTGGTAAGGCACTAGTACCTCTAGCTCAAAGAGAACAGGATGCTCTAAAAATGTTGGATTACAGTACATTTACTACGAGTTTACCACTCCTTTATAGCTATGTTGAAACATTTGAAATTGCTTCATCCCTTATGGAGGTAACACACATGATTTAATTCTTTCATAGACCTTTAATTTGCCTGTATAATCATAATTATACTAGAAAATAGCTACACACACACGACCATTTGTACACACAGAATCATAGAAACCAATTATAATATTACACACCATATTAGATTATGTATACAACCCTAATTTTTCTACATATCAACAACCATAGCTCTCAAACCTATACCTGAACCTAATATACACAGTCTAAACACACTCAATACACAGTTTATAAACACTCAACACACACTACATACACACCCAAGACATAATCTAATACCTATACCAATATCTACTCCAACACACACTATACCTACTCCACCGCATATTCTGCACATATTTACACCAAGTTCAACAACACCAGCTCTACACACACTCCTAATACGAATAGATATTTACTAATATTTGATATAATTTTGATCTTATTGTAGTTGATTTCTACGGCCTCTCGACATGCATCACTCAAGGCAAATTTGAATGAAAACCAAGCCCTAGAGATTTCAGCTACATGCTCTCAGTATCACACATCTGAAATTAACTACCAAGTAACATATATTCACAGATTGCACTTAATTTAGGCTCTCACCTACCCCATGGTTTCTTCATACATACACACCCAAACATATGCACACATGGTGTCACATATACTCATAAATATTATTTTTAACACACACACACACATTACTTTTCAAACACATTATTTTTCAAACACACACACACTATCTCTCTCACACATACACACTTATCCTCACAAGTATACACATACAACATTGTTTTTTGATATAAACAGGAGCACTGCCTCAATGCACTTAATAATTTATGCTCTGAATTGAGTTCATTATCTCAAATATATGAGTATGGTGGTTTAAGTGGTATAGTACTCTCCCTTGATAATAATTGCAGCAGCGCTACAATTGCTAAAAAGGCCATCTTATTGTTAGAAAAATTATCAACAATTCCAGATGCTACGGTAAGAATTTGTTGTGTTTGTACAAACTGATTCATTTAATTTACACATCTTTTAAAATGATCATGAATATGTTGCCTATGTATCTAATTTGGTGTAAATACAGTTTTATTGTGAAATATATATAAATAGACTTAGATATTCAAATCCAAATAGAACTCTTAAAATAAGCATAATTATACTTATTCACATATAAAACATGCTAACACCCTTGTATAGATATAAATAACTATTATTTGAGTGTACATACACTCTAAGCATTTTTCCATGCTTACAATTTGATGTTACTCTATAGATAAACAAGTTCAATGATTATTTTATATATACCCTCATTCACCCTATAGCAATACATATGCTTTTACATTTTGATGGTTGTCGTTACACACACTTTTCAAATGAGATACACTTTCTTATAGCAATATATTTTATGTTTACTAATTAATGTTTATAGAATGCACTCACATACCCAATTATAATTTGAAATATACACCTTTTCTTTACCCTATAGCAATATATGTGTGATGGTATGATGGTGGATGCTGTTTTGAAGGCTATGCTCTTGAATGAAGAAAATTCTGAAACACTCAACTCAGCTGTTAATGTACTTAACGTCATAGCTACTGAGGATGATTGCAATAGACATATGAAAGACTTAAATCTTGTGGCTACACAGGGTAAAAACCAACCAGATAATGCTATCAATACAATGGCTGCTATAGCTGGTTTATCACGTTTATCACAATTGAGGACTTTCTTTATACAAAAAAATTCCAGTAAGTGTGTACAAATACACCACACACATCATCTATTTATATCATACAATCATCATATTTTATATCATACACATCTTATATTTATTTCACACATATCATTATTTTTGTACTATACACACTTATTTATATCATACAACACACCATTTTTACATTATTCACATCATCATATTTATATCTAACACATTGTCATCTTTATATTACACACGCCATCCCTATTTGGCTCGGGGGTTTAAAGTGTTTACAAACATTGAATAAAGCATACAACTTTATATAGAATAATTCTATAGCTTTTATTTTACTGTTTCTTAAGTATTTTTGCGTGTATATACACATCATGAAATTTATTCTTCAATAACTGTATAGGTGGTGTTATAATGAAAGCTGTAACGGGTTGGATAGAGTCTACACACTTTGAGAGCCAACATAAATTAATACAGAGAGGTTTACAAACAGTTAAAATCGTTGAAAATAATTCATTCAGTGACCCAACACCCATTATTACATCTTCATGTAATTCAATATGTCTCCCACAAGTAAGTCTTCGAATGGGTATAATTATATATATATATATATATATATATATTTATTTAGATTTATTTATTTACGCATACTTATGTATATAGCTATCCAACTTTAGTGTTTTACACACCTTTTAATTGAAATATGCATATTTAGGTTCGATTAATACACATCTCAGGACTAAAACTTATATCTTTTTATATAATTTATACACACTAATTTTACTCAATATATATTTATTAACATACTCCTGTTATTATCAAACCCTAGAGATATCTTAGGATACATAGGAAACAAGTATTAGATATAGCCAGTGCACACACCCACACACATTAGACATGACACCAATATAAATGTTCACATTTTTTAGATAGGACACAAATATACATACCACCGCTAATAAAATAAATTATTTTTAACCTAAACTTACTATATACACATCTCTATATTTTTATGATACCCCTTAAAATAATTTCTTACACACACTTTACACATCCTAATATTTTCAAGGTCAAACGTTTAATGGAGTTAGAAGAGCCCGATGATAATATACTTATACACTGCACACAATACATTAAAGAGTTGACAGCCTTAGATCGTGTAAAGGGTGTAGAGAATATCCAACTGTGTATAGACTCTGTATTAAAAATTACAAAGAAATATCCCGATATTAGGCGTTCACAAATCAACTGTTTGGAGTCTTTAGGTAATTTGGGTAAAGCAGAAAATGGTGAAGGTGTTAAGGTAATTTACACACTTCAAATAAAGATAACATTTACATATTTTTACACACCTTTAAACATAATTATATACAATCAAGATAACCCATCTTCTCATATACCATGTCACATTTTTTTCTATCATATTTACATACACACTAAAAGCACACATAAAACTCATTCACACTTAAAATATCTTGAAATGCAGTTACATTTACACACAATAAACACCCTACAATAACACACACGCACACACACTACTTTCAAACATATATTCATGGATACATCAAAAAATTAAAAAATCACTTCCGAAACAATTTATATCAATCCCTCTCCACCTCCTCAACTACAGCTCAACACTGTACGTACACTTCATATTCACTTTCTTTATTTCCCGCATTTTTCATTTTAGCTCCTATTAGAGAGTGGTATTTGCAAGATGATTGTGTCTTATCTGCTCAAGACACCCATTTATCTGGATTGTCAAATCACAGGGTTTTCAGTTTTGAATATGTGTGTAAAGTATGATCCAGGCGCAGTAGAGGTATTGAAGAAGAATAATTGTTTGCAAGCCCTACAAGTTGCTACACGTACACACTCCAAATCAAAAGCACTCAAAAAAGAGATTGCCCCTCTCTTAGCTGCACTATTACCTGAAGAAGCACTAGAGAAAGCTATACGTGAAAAATTGGCTGAAGCAGATGAATCACTCGTACACAAGAATCCTATGTACTTACACGAATCACTTATGGGTCTCAACGAATTGATTATTAATGCACAGGGCAGTAAGATTGCTGCGGGATTAGGTATTGGGGCTAAACTGATTGAATATCAACGATGGATGGAGAAAAACAAAGATTTATTTATGAATATTAAAGATATGGAGATTGAGATGTCCCCTATGGATTTATATGAATCTTCACAATCTGAGCTTGAACAGGTTGTTGTAAGTGTGTGTATTACACGGTCTGGTTTAGTTCATCTTACTAAAGAAAATACTGTTGAACCCCTCTGTGACACACTTGGTTCAATTAAGGCTGTTAATTCAAATTATACAGCGGAAGTTGCACATAACTCCTTAGAGGCACTAAGGCTATTAATGAAACATGATCGTGCTAACTCAGAAATAGCTTACAATAAGAAACTTATACCCAATATGAAAGGTGTATTAGATATGTTTCCAGATAATCTCAACCTCCTTGTTAGTGTGTGTGGATGCCTTGCTGCCATGTGTTCTACACCTGCACGGGTAATGTGTGTGTTGGTGGAGGAGAGTGAGGGGTGTGTTGGGGTATATGTTGTGTGTATACTTGTCAATGGATATTTATTGAAATGTAATTTTATATAGTTTGCTGATCATAGGAGTGAATATATATATATATATAAGTCTTGTGCTTAGAATTTTAAACATACATTTACTCTATATACTCCAAATTTTAGCATATAACACTTTTAGAGAATAACTACACACAAAAATTTCAATACAATCACACACACCCTATAGATGATACCATATTAAATATATTAAATATGCATGTGTAGGTAAGTCAAATTGTTGCTCGCCCTGAATTTGATTCAATCTTAAAGAAATTACTACAAATTGTGGAAGATCCACCCAACAAAAATGTACAAGAGGCTGCATTAACTGCTATTGATGATCTAATCATGACCAATGAGCCTGTGGTATGTGTGTGTGTATATATATATATATATATATATGTGTATTAAACATAAGTATGTATCAATTTCAACAGATGATTGATAAAATCACAAAGGCTGGTGCTATCCCTATACTTATTAATTGCATTGATAAGAATCATGAACATGCAAATATCACCCAAAAGGCTGCAATGTGTACTAGTCATCTTGCAGGTAATCTTACACGCGCACACACACATACACACACACATATACATCATTTTATATACACTATTTATAAACAGACACATTTGACTATCATAAAGCGTATAACAATGACATACGTACTCCCCTACAAGCACTCGTTAACTCATCAAATACATTTAAGGCTGATGAACAAACAATTTTACCTTTAATTGAAACAATTAATAAGATATCTACTATTGCTGATCGGTCTGCTCTCAAGGTAATATCTTACACATTTGAGACATGTGTATATGAATGTATATTGTGTTGTGTGTTGTGTTGTTTGTAGTGTGTTGTGTTGTTTGTAGTGTGTTGTGTGTCCATGTGTGCGTGTGTGTTGTGTTGTGTATGTGCATATATGTGTATCTAATATATATATATATATATATATGTATGTCTAATGTGTATTTGTGCATGCGTATGTGAGTGTATCTATAAACAAACTTCTATGTTGTTTATGGATAAACATAACAATTTACATTTTTGTTTCTATGCCTAGGCATATTCATATTACATAGATAAATTCTAGCTGTGTAAAGATGAATTGCAATCATTGATTTTTTTCACACGTCATATATATATATATATATATATATGTTTATGTGTATACATTGAATTTATTAGGGATGTGGTGCCGTTGAAACTGTGTCAGAAATATTGGCCATACATAAGGAAGAAAATATCGTCAAAATTTGTGGTGAAATTATTGCAAAAATGGGTGCAGATGAACAAGTCAAAGCAATTATGCAGCAAATTATACAGGTTTACTTCTACACACACACACATTTATTTACACATATCTATATTATTATTGTATGTGTTTATACACCTATAAATATTGTAAAGCGCCTTAATAATTCAAGATATTCCCTAAACACTACACGCATTCTAAACACTTTATACACACAATCACACACACATAACATTATATACACACAATCACACACACATAACATTATATACACACACTTCTCTCTAAACCTTACACACAACAGACGGTTGAATCAGGTGACCCACAAACCGTACAAAAAGTTACAAATTTGTGTGAACGTTTGGCCATATTTTTATCCGCCCCACTCGACGACCCCGATGATGCCCTACAACACACTGAGATGTGTTTATCATCACTTACTGCCTGTTTACAATCTGTACCTGATGATACACGTTTACAGGTGTGTGTGTGTGTGTGTGTGTGTGTGTGTGCGTGTGTATTGAAGTGTACTCAATCGCTCATCTTAGGTGTTTATACACCTGTGTTTATGTAACTATATATATCTTTATATACATATATGTACTCGATTGCTTTACTAACGTGTTTATATACATGAGTATGTATATATATATATATACATATATTGAAGTGTAGGCAATCACTCTAACTAGGTTTTTACACACACATAGATTTCTTACACATTTTTGAGTTGGTTTTCATAAAATGTGTGTGTATTTTGATGTTCACAGTCTGCAGTTACAGCTGTTACAAAGAGGTTGTGTTTGAGGTCTATGGATGACTTTGAAAATGCATTTGGTGCATGGAGTGTTACATCTACAGGAATGGTAAATAAATATATATACATACGCACACACGCAAAAACACACACACGTATATATGTATATAAATGTGTGTGTAGTTAAATCAATTATGTAGTATGATTGCTTCTGGCTCTGGGCTCAAAAATAAGAAATTTATTAACTCTACATTTGCCACACTTTCTGCGTGTGCAAACAACCCTTATTGTTGTCCAACAATGTTGGAGTTAGCACCTAGTATAATGGGCAATACAATCAAGCTGTTAGAAACATATAAAAATGATGAGGAAGTGTGTGCACAAATATTACAATTCTTGAATTTCTTAGGAGTTAATCCTTCTGGTTCTGGGCTTATTATGAGTAATATATCTCTATTCTATTTGTATCTATAATACACACACGTATAAACACACACACATAAACACACATACATAACTTGTTTGTACATGCATATATATTTTTAATTTTACACACACATATATTTATTAATTTTTTTTAATCACACATAGATCTTGTTTGTAAACACACACATACACACACACACATAATATATATATATTACAGCGAGCCAAGGTAAATCAGGTAATGCAGCCCAAGATATTGGAAAATTAATGAATATACACCAAAAGAATAATAGCATATTTATTATGGAAATGAGGCTGATGACTAATTTGTGTGGAAACAGTGGAGAAGGCCAATATGGATTACCAAACTATTTTACGGTCTGTAAATTACCCTTATATATATATATATATAGAAAGATATATGCTTGTATGTGTGTAAAAACAGTATAATTGAATATCTATACACAATATTAGGTTTAGATATAAATACAATACATATGATATAGTTATATATATACACACACATACACAATTCATTTTCAAGATACATAGACACTCTATACATATATATGAATAAAACATAACCATTTTTTAAGATTCAAATATTTATATATATATATACACCTTTAAGATATAAACACACTAAAATATCCAATGAAACTCATATGTGTGTGTGTGTGTGTGTGTAGAATTTGACAATTTTAAAAGATGCTCGTACAGCTCTTATGGCTAACCCAACAGCTGCACGCCAATTGGCCTATATTGACCTTACTGAACAATTAATAATGAGTGGTGTACCCCCTGATACATTCAAAACAAATCGTATAATTGATAATATAATAAAACAATATCAATTAGATGAAACAGAGAAGAAATTCACAGAATCAGAATGTGAAGAAATGACTGCTGGTTGGTGTATATACACACACACGCTTTTATAAGTAGACACTATTATATTCATATACACACTTACACTATTTGATTCAAAATATCTACATATCTATGATATACACATTCTTTACTTAAAGAATAACATACACACACACATACACACACACACATACATTATATATATATATATAATTAGCAATTTGCCGACTACTTGCACTCTCTGCTGAAAATGGCCTCGTCAACGAAGTTGTTGAAGCGAAGGGATTTAACATTTTGACGAGTGCGTTGGAAGATTTCCCCAATTCACCAAAGGTTGTTTTAGAGGCTATAAGGTGTGTAAAAATATTTATGTTCTACATATATTGTGGTGTACACAAATGTGTATAAATGTGTGAAATTTTGGATTGGATTGTACAAAAATGTGGGGAAAAAATTGTGTACAGACATGTATAAAAATTATATATACATTCAAAATGTGTAGATACATGTTTAAATAAATGTGCAAAAATAATGTGTGCAAAACTATGTACATCCGTGTTCTATAAAATTCTTTACATATATTTTCAAGGTATACAGAGAAATGTGTATTGAGATATATACAAACATAAATACTACTTGAAAATTATACATATATATATATATACATATATATTATACGTTCGATATATCTTATATATACACTTACAATATAATTTTTGGTATACACATACTACACAACACACACACACACACACACATAAATTATAAATTCAGGGGTTTAAATGCATTAGCTGTACACCACAAAGCATCACAGCCCCTTATTATACAAACGGGCATACCCACAATTGCCAAAATGTGTGCACCACTACTCAAAGCAGACCAATCGTGTGCAGAAGCATTTGCTGATCTTGTTGGCTTCCTTTGTTCTGTAGAAGGTGTGTATGTATATA
>JADHZB010001997.1:5998-16663 GCA_015657535.1 Nephromyces sp. MM_2019 | reverse complement strand
CATACACGCATGCACACAGACACATACAAACACACACATTTGTTAAAAAAATATACCTATATATTTATTTATTTTTATTTACCCATTTCAGTTTGGCAAGCACCAAAAGAAACAAGAAGCATAAATAAATTTTAACACACTAATTGTCATTAATTTTTTGATCAGCTTATTTACACACCCCTCTTATATATGTGTGTAGAGTTTATTTTAAATCGACAAATTATAAATAAACAAACTTTTACAAAATTAACTTAATCTAACCAACTTAATCTCAAATTTGAATTATTTGTGAAGTTTTAATAATTTATTTATATTCCAATAAATAATTAACATGTACTACACAGAAGTATATATATATATATATATGCATTTATTACATCACAAAAAATTAAACTACTCCTATATTATTTATAATCACAAAAGAAAAACTCACTAATATATATAGAGACACATACAAAAAAACACATACACATACAATCACACACACACAAAAACAAATACACACAAATACACTTGTACAAACAAACATACACAATTTCTGAATCAACACATTATAACATCCAAATCTCTAAATTTAAATGTTGAAATAATTTTCATTCAAACTAAAATTTTATTTTTGTGTTATATAAAACAATCAATTAAAACTATAAATAAGAGAAATGTGTTAAACGTAGTTTAAATCGATATAAACATAGGACTTTGTGAGCGTGTATATGTGTGTAAATATAAAATATGGATGTGCTAAAATTGGAAATATTTGCTAAAAATATGTGTATCTTTAAATACACATTATGTGTGTTTTTGTGTGAATTCAAACTTTATATGTGTAATACATGTGTGTGTAAGTATAAACTTTAGGAGTATTATGTGTATACTTACAAATTACACCTATTGTTTGTGTACGTATAAATTAAACATATTGTGCGTGTAATTGTAAACTACGCATGTTGCGTGTGTAAATATAAATATTCATATAATTTTTATTCCAAGTATATGTTTATGTATACTTGAAAATTCTTTGTAAATATTTACTAACTTATTTAACTATTATATATAAATAACTATATAATAAAAATTAGCTATTTACATACATGCTAAACACGCTATATCCTTAGGATAAACATATACACTCTTATACACATGCACACTCCCACACACACACTTTTGTGTGTATACATATGCAGACACATTTATAAAACACACGCTTATACACTCACATTTTTTATGCGCGCATGCTCACATACACACGTGTGTATACACACACACGCACTCCATTTTCATAATGCTAATTATATATACATATATATATTTATCTTCATCATTCATACTCGGGCACATACATATATATATATATATAGACATTAATACTAAAAACTTTTCCACACACACATATATAAACATATAATAACATAATAATAAGTTAGTGACATCAGCCCACACATAATAAAATAACAAATACACACACACGTAAATTATGTTTATATACATATATACAAGAAAAGTTCATAAATTATAATTGCACACACACACATTCCATTGAGTTTATTTCCTTCTAAATAAATAATTAAATAACACTCTGTTTAAAAATTAAGTACAAAACTAAACAATTTACATCGATAAATACACACATAATTAACTACACTAAATTAGAGACTAATTAAAATACATACAATTACACACACACTCATATATACACACCCACACATACATAGATACAAACAGACACAACCACACACACACACACACTCATACATAGATACAAACAGACACAACCACACACATACACACACATACTAAAACCCAAACACCACAACCAAGCAAACCCACATACAGACAAAAACATACACACACACCTGAGTTAAAAGTAAACACAAGTTATACATAGAAAATACACACCAAACACATAGGCACATATTCTTATATTCGAATTATATTTTGAACTATCTCTAAAACAATCAATACACACATCCTCACACACCTACAGCCCCACGCATTACACTAAAACATAGCCATACCCACACACTCCAATCAAAACACACACACTCCAATCAAAACACACACACTCCAATCAAAATACACACACTCCAATCAAAACACACACACTCTAATCAAACACACACACTCTAATCAAACACACACACTCTAATCAAAACACACACACTCCAATCAAACTCCACCCCCCCCACTTCCACACACAATACAAACATACTATATATCCTATTACATCTACACACACACACATTATCCATACCCAATTACTACCAAATAATTTCACCCTCCAAATCACAACAACATGGAAGCTACACACAAAATACCCAATTTGGAAAACTGGTTGGAGTTTAAACAAATTTGTTATAATTCCGATGAATTTAATTTGTTTTGTGAAAATGTTGAAAAAGGTGTAATTACACAAAATGAAGCAAATGAACGATTTGGCAAACGTTTGAAATTTGGAACGGTAATGAGTATGTATATGTGTGTATGTATGTGTGTGTGTGTATGTATGTATGTGTGTGTGTGTGTGTTTGTGTGTATGTGTGTGTGTGTGTATGTGTATGTGTGTATGTGTATGTGTATGTGTGTATGTGTATGTGTGTATGTGTGTGTGTGTGTATGTGTATGTGTGTATGTGTGTGTGTGTGTATGTGTATGTGTGTATGTGTGTGTGTGTGTTTACATGTGTGTGTGTTTGTGTATGAGTGTGTTTGTTTATGTATATGTGTACATATCTGCATGTTGAGTATGTGTTTGAGTTAATGGGTGTGAAGATGTATGATGTAGGGATATGCGTTTATGTAACTTTTATATGTCTATATGAGTACATGTGTGATGTCACAGTGTGTGTGTGTAGGGGTGGGATATGTATTTTTAATATATATATATACATATTAAAATACATGTAAATATAGTTATATATGTGTGGCTAGATATGTTTAACTTCTTTGAATTTTGGTTAATAGGATGTTTTTTTAATGATTACACACATTTTTTTAGTTTATATTAACATTGTGTGTGTGTGTGTGTATTATATATAATAAATTATATCAGGCTGGTTTAAGGGGTAGAATGGAGCCTGGTTTTAATCGTTTTAATCGAGTTACTGTTATTCAATCAACACAGGTAAGTCCACAATAAGAAGTTTACACACATATTTCTAAATAAATTTTTACACATTTCTCTATGTATATACATGTGTTTATTTAGATGTTTTTTCACAAATATATTTATGATTATATTAGGGTGTAGCAGATTACCTATTAAAACGATTTGGGGAAGAAATGTGTGCAAAACAAGGTGTTGTTATTGGATATGATGGACGTATTAATTCTGATAGGTAATATACACACACCATATTCACATTTCTATAATTAATTAATTATAGATTTATATACACATATATAAGCTTCATATATATACCTCCATACTTTATAACCCATTCATACACAAACACACATATCAAATCATCTCCAAAATTTATATACAAATATACACACACATATCAAATCATCTCCAAAATTTATATACAAATATACACACACATATCAAATCATCTCCAAAATTTATATACAAATATACACACACATATCAAATCATCTCCAAAATTTATATACAAATATACACACACATACACACCAATCATTTCCATTATATATATACAAATATACACACACATACACACACACCAATCATTTCCAAAATATATATACAAATATACACACACATACACACACACACACACACACACACACATACACACACACACACACATATATATATATATATATATATATGTTATTTTACAGTTTTGCACAATGTGCAGCAGCTGTTTTTATTAGTAAAGGGTTTAAGGTGTACACATTTGATAAGGTTACACCTACACCTTTTATACCATTTTCACTCATTGTTAAAAAATGTGTAGCTGGTGTAATGATTACAGCCTCACACAACCCCAAAGAAGATAATGGTTATAAATTATATGGAGATAATGGGGCCCAAATATTATCACCTTGGGATGTAGATATTATGAATTGTATACTCAAAAATTTGGTATATTTACACATACATTTTATACACATATCTATTATAGACTATATATATACACACACATATAGATATACACATATACATACATACACACACACATATTGATATACATATCTATACACACACACAGATAGATATACACATATACATACACACACATATAGATATACACATATACACACATATAGATATACACATATAGATATACACATATACACACATATAGATATACACATATAGATATACACATATACACACACATATAGATATACATACATATACACACACATATAGATATACATATCTATACACACACACATAGATATACACACATACACACACACACACACATGTACACACACATGCACACACACATGCACATACACATGTACATACACATAAACATATACATACACATAAAACACACACATGTACACACACATATACACACACATGTAAACACACATACACATATACATGTACACACACATATACATATACATGTACACACACATAAAAATATACATATACATATCCACACACATGTACACACACATACATATATACATGCATACACACACATACATACATATCTTATGACAAGCATATTTTTATATATATAAGGTCTTTTATAATTAATGCACATATATATATATATAACTAATACACACACATACAGACTTATTTATATTGCACAATAATATACACACACATACAGACTTATTTATATTGCACAATAATATACACACACATACAGACTTATTTATATTGCACAATAATATACACACACATACAGACTTATTTATATTGCACAATAATATACACACACATACAGATTTATTTATATTGCACAATAATATACACACACATACAGACTTATTTATATTGCACAATAATATACACACACAATTATATATACACACCTATATAATTGATTATTTTACACATTTTTAATAGCATTTTTGGCCAGAGGCTAAACAATTATTAAGGGAAGATGGAACAGGCTATTTAAAAGATCAAAATTTGGTTGAAAATATTTACGATGAAATATTTAATATGTACATACACAATATTTCAAATGAATTAAATTTTGATAAAACATCACACACACACAGTCAAATTAGAGTGGCTTACACACCTATGCATGGTGTTGGTTTCAAAGCAGCCCAAGCAATTGTTCACGCCTTTGGTTTTGATGATAAACATTTTATTCCTGGTGTGTATATATATATATATGTATGTGTGTGTGTGAATATACATGTGTATATGTGTATGAATATACGTGTGTAATTATACGTGTGTGTATATATGTGTGTGTATGTGTGAATATACATGTGTATATGTGTATGAATATACGTGTGTAATTATACGTGTGTGTAATTATACGTGTGTTTAATTATATGTATGTGTAATTATACGTGTGTGTAATTATATGTGTGTGTATGTGTGTGTAATTATATGTGTGTGTATGTGTGTGTAATTATATGTGTGTGTATGTGTGTGTAATTATATGTGTGTGTAATTATATGTGTGTGTATGTGTGTGTAATTATATGTGTGTGTATGTGTGTGTAATTATATGTGTGTGTATGTGTGTGTAATTATATGTGTGTGTAATTATATGTGTGTGTATGTGTGTGTAATTATATGTGTGTGTATGTGTGTGTAATTATATGTGTGTGTATGTGTGTGTAATTATACGTGTGTGTATAAACGTGTGTGTATAGATTTGTGTATAGATTGTTCTATAGACTCATGACTATATATATCTATATATATCTATATATATCTATTTTTATATATATATAGATATGTGTGTATGTATTACATGTGTATGTGTGTGTGTGTATAAATGTAGTTACATCACAGAAAGAAGTAGATGGGACATTCCCAACAATTTCATTTCCAAACCCGGAAGAAATGGGGGCGTTGGACGAGGCCAAAAAATTTGCCAGCGGCCAACAAATTTCGTTGATATTTGCAAATGACCCGGATGCTGATCGTTTCTGTCTATGTGAATTCAATAAGTTTGTTATTTACACACACACACACACACACATTATTGATATACACATGATTGATATACACACACATTCTTGATATACACATTCTTGATATACACATTCTTCATACATTATTGATATACACATAATTGATATACACACACATTCTTGATATACACATTCTTGATATACACATTCTTCATACATTATTGATTTACACATGATTGATATACACACACATTCTTGATATACACATTCTTGATATACACATCATTGATATACACACACATTATTATACACACACATTATTATACACACATTATTATACACACATTATTATACACATATTATCAATATACACACATTATTATACACACATTATTGATACACACACATTATTGATACACACACATTATTGATACACACATTATTATACACACACACACACACATTACTATACAAACACATAATTGATATACACACATTATTATACACACATATTATTATACACGCACATTATTATACACACACATTATTATACACATACATTATTATATATACACAAACACACTCACATACACATACATTATTATTAGACACACACACACATATTGTTATACACACACACACACAAATACATGTTATACATACATATACATATTATACATACAAATACTTATTATACACACAAATATATATTATACACACAAATATATATTATAAACACCAATATATATTATACACACATACACACAAATGCATGTTATACATACATATACACATACATATTATACACACTGACACACACACACACACATACATACACATACACAGTGTATATGTATATACATGTATTTATATACTGTATTTATATGTGTTTATGTATAATATGTATTTGTGTTTATGCCTATATTTTATGTATTTGTATGTGTGAAAGTATGTGTATAATATGTATGTGTGTGTGTGTGTGTGTCTATATAATATGTATGTGTGTGTCTATATAAAATGTATGTATGTGTGTGTGTGTGTGTCTATATAATATGTATGTGTGTGTCTATATAATATGTATGTATGTATGTGTGTGTGTGTGTGTCTATATAATATGTATGTGTGTGTCTATATAATATGTATGTGTGTGTGTGTGTGTCTATATAATATGTATGTGTGTGTGTGTGTGTCTATATAATATGTATGTGTGTATGTGTGTGTGTGTGTGTCTATATAATATGTATGTGTGTGTCTATATAAAATGTATGTATATGTGTGTGTGTGTGTCTATATAATATGTATGTGTGTGTCTAATATAATATGTATGTATGTATGTGTGTGTGTGTGTGTCTATATAATATGTATGTGTGTGTCTATATAATATGTATATATGTGTGTGTGTGTGTATATATATATATATAGTGGTGAATGGTATCAATTTTCTGGTGATCAAATTGGTATTATGTTGGCCGTATATCGTATGGATTGCTGTAAGAAGGCTGGTACACACACTAATGATATGATGTTCATTTCTACTATTGTTAGCTCACGTATGTTAGAATCTATGTCTAAGGTAAAACTACAAATTACACACACATATATAATTCATTATATATACATGGATACACACTAATTATTATACATAAGTACACACACACTTCTTAATCTACATATCTATACACATTTCTTTGATTCTATATACCTACATACATATTTTTGATGAGTTATAATTATACATACACTGATTATACACATGTACACCAACACAAAATATATATGTACACATATACATGCTGTGTGTGTTATACATATATTTACACACACATATATTTTACACACATATATTTTACACACACATATATTTTACACATACATATATTTTACACATACATATATTTTACACACATATATTTTACACACACATATATTTTACACACATATATTTTACACACATATATATTTTACACACACATATATTTTACACACACATATATTTTACACATACATATATTTTACACACATATATATTTTACACACATATATATTTTACACATACATATATTTTACACACACATATATTTTACACACACATATATTTTACACATACATATATTTTACACACACAGCAAGAAGGTGCTAATTATTTTGACACATTAACTGGTTTCAAATGGATTATGAATAAGGCCATTGAAAACACACACTATAAACCCATTTTGATGTATGAAGAGGCTATAGGTACACACACACACATATATATATATATATATATATATATATATAAACACAGATATATAAACAAAATATATATATATATATATAAACACAGATATATAAACAAATATTTATATATATACACACAGACATTCACACATGTATACTATACATACAAATACATATAGACACACACACAAACAAATTTGTATAAACACACATGCTACATAGCAAACATATATTACACAGACATTCTACATATATACTCAACACACACATACATACACGCACATACCATAAACATATATATAATAAGTATCATACAGTTTTGATAATTTAATAAGTAAAAATGTGTGTGTATATTATTTATTGGACTACACACATATTATATACACACATATATACATATATATATATATATATATAATTGTGTGTGTGTAAATAGGTTTTGCACCTTCAATGCAAGTAAAAGATAAGGATGGTGTATCTACATTAGGTGTGTATATGGAATTAGCTCACACACTTTACACACAGGGCAAAACATTTAAAAATTATTTGGATGATTTATATAAAAAATATGGCCAATTTCAAACACAAAATGGTTACTATTTATGTTATGAACCAAAGGTGATGGATCAAATATTTGATGAGTTTCGTAATAATGGAAAATACACATGGAAGGTGAATACACACACACATATATACAAATTTATATATACACTCTTGTATACATTTTATGTACACACACACACACATATATATACACATACACACATTCACACAAACATATATACACACATACACATATATATACATACATATATATATATATATGTATGTATATACAGATTGGTGATGTTGATATTGAAAGTATTAAAGATATTACACTTGGTTATGATTCAACCAAACCCGATTTTAAATTGGATATTCCACCAACACCAGGAAGTCAAATGGTAAACACACACACACACACACACATACACACACACACACATATACACACACACACATACACACACATATACACACATACATACACATACACACACACACACATATACACACACACACTTACACATATACACACACACACACATATACAGACACATATACAGACACACACATATACACACATACATACACATACACACACACACACATATACACACACACACTTACACATATACACACACACACACATATACAGACACATATACAAACACACACATATACACACATACATACACATACACACACACACACATATACACACACACACATATACACACACACACATATACACACACACACACACACTTACACATATACAGACACATATATACACACACACACACACTAACACATATACTCACACGTTTACACATATACACACACATACAAACACACTTACACATACACACACTTACACATACACACACACACACACACACATACATATATATACATATATATATATATGTATATAATTATTTAAATACAGATTTGTTTACGTTTTACCAAAGGAGGTACAGCTACGATTAGAACAAGTGGGACTGAGCCCAAAGTCAAATATTACTGTGAAATGAATTTATCTAAACAAACAAATAATAACACACACACACACACACTAAACACAATTGTACAGTCAATTATTCAAGATGTATTTAAGCCTGCTAAATATGCTGTGTATCCACCTAAAGACTAAATTAAACACACACACACAATATACATACATATACTATACATAAACCTTTGTACATACACATAACACATATACACACCTTCACAAATACACTTAATGTAACACACACTCCCGTATACACTCCAATGTAATAACACACACACACACACAAAATATAAAAATTATATATAGACTTTTTAAACATACACACACATATATATCTATATAAATCGCAGATTCTTTGTGTCACATACACACACACACACACACACACATACATACATACATACATATATATATATATATATAAATATTCAATCTTTTGATTTTGAATAGGAATTAACTAGAAAATTTTTTCGTAAAAATAATTCTTAAAAAAAAAATTAAAAATAACATATATACACACATTTATATTTATAATAATAATAATACTCTATATATATATTTATATGTGTGTGTATTTTGTATAGTGTCTATAGGATGGTGTGTATGAGTAATTCAATGGTGTGTGTGTGGGTGTAAAGTATTATCAGATATATACATATAGATTGTGTGTGTGTATTGATGTTAATGAGATAATGTGTGTCATAAGAATTCAAAATTATAATGGTGTGTAGGCCATTGATATTGTGCTATATATACATATATATAATGTTTTAATTGTGTGTGTGTGTGTGTATGTGTATGTGTATGTGTGTGTGTGTGTGTGTGTGTGTGTGTGTGTGTGTGTGTGTGTGTG
>JADHZB010001996.1:0-14272 GCA_015657535.1 Nephromyces sp. MM_2019 | reverse complement strand
CCAGTTTTCAAGTTCGCCAGATTGTTTTTCTTTTTACTATGAGAGCTTTTCTCCTGCTGATCGTCCAAAGTACTGTTTCTTTTGGGATTTAAGTTGTTTTTCAGTCTGAAAATGCCCATGATATCGGCATTTTGTATGCTTTTTTCCTTGGGAATAGCAATAAATGCCTAGAATCCCTGTGAAAAAGATAGGAGAAACCAATTTCTGCTTCAAAGCTCCCGATTCTATTATTTCTGCATTAAAACACCCGTTTTTTACGCTTCTCTCCTCTTGTTCTACGTGCTCCAGGGCGTGTGCGTGGAGAATCAGGTTTTTTTGTGCGATTTTAGTCCATTAATTGTTTGTGTGCGGGAGGATTAGTTTTTTTTTGTTGCAATTTTTCTGCATTAAATTTTTCGCCATAGTCTTCTCTTCTCTCTTTAATTTCTTCTCTATATCAAGGTTTCTCCTCTCTATATAAATACCTGCTTATTTCCAGAGTTTTGCTCTGCAAAACTCTGCATTTTTTATGATATTTCGTTAGCTGTAGAATCATAAGCCGATTGATAATTATAGATTTTTTTTGTTTTACCTTCGTTTTGATGCTATTCTCTGACACTCGGAAATGGCTAAACTTATCGTATATTTCGCGTGTCTCTTTGTGAAGATTGCCACTGAAGCAGCATCGCTTCCAATCATTCCTTACTATGTGATCAACGGACTTTCTGGGGATTCCTTTGATCTGGGTATTCTGCTTAGCATCTACGCTTTAGCCCAGGTTTGTGGAGCTGTTTTTTTTGGTTATCTTTCAGACTGCTACGGCAGGAAGAATGCCTTGGTTCTTTCAACTATAATCAACGCCATAGGCTTCTATTTTACCTGCAAAAACCACCTTTTTTCTAGTTCTATACGCTTCTTCATCATCTGCCGAAGTCTGATTGGGTTTTCTAGCGTGTGTGTCCCTCTAAGTGAAGCAGTTTTGGCTGATTTCTCAGGCCCTAAACTGCTGCCAAAGTTAAATTCGAAGTTCAGCATTCTAATTGGTGTAGCTACAGCCGTTGGACCGCTTTTAGGTGGTGTTGGAATGTACTGGTTTGAAGATAGAGCAACTTGTTTTGGCATTAGTTTCGTAGGAGCTATAGCGTTCTTAATCTTGGTGTGTGTGCTAATTGATGAGGAATTCCTAGCGGGTGGTATGAAGCGGAGAAAAGCAGAAAACTGGGGTGGGGTCCACAGAGGTATAGAGAAGCCTTTGCTTCTAGGAACTGGTTTTTGGCTGGTTTGCCTGGCGAGGCTGATAACTTCCTTTTGCGTTACTGTGATGGGTGCCTGCTACTATCTACTGCTTTTGGAGCGATATCGCTTTGGTAAGGGGTGGTGTGTGGGGGTGTTTTTTGTTTCTGTGAGTTTTTGGGGGGGGTATCTAGAATGATATTGTGTGTATGTGTGTGTGTGTGTGTGTATGTGTGTGTGTGTGTATGTGTGTGTGTGTGTGTGTGTGTTTGTGTGTGTGTGTGGGTGTGTGTGTGTGTATGTGTGTGTATGTGTGTGTGTGTGTGTGTGCGTGTGTGTGTGTGTGTGTGCGTGTGTGTGTGTGTGTGCGTGTGTGTGTGTGTGTGTGTGTGAATGTGTGTGTGTGTGTGTGTATGTGTGTGTGTGTGTGTATGTGTGTGTGTGTGTGTATGTGTGTGTGTGTGTGTGTATGTGTGTGTATGTGTGTGTGTGTGTGTGTATGTGTGTGTGTGTATCGGTGTGTGTATTGGTGTGTGTGTGTGTGTGTGTGCGATTGGAGTATGAGGTTAGAGTCTTGTGTATTAAATCGCCGTGAAATCCTAAAGTTTGATGTATGTGCGTAAGAGAGAGGAATGTGTCTGAAGTTTTTAAGCTGTGTTTTGCTGATGAAGAGCGAAGTGCTTCATCATCTCTTATCTTCAAAGCTCAGCTTCTAATGAGCAACGTTCTTTTTCATCTCTGAGCGTTTATCTACTATAATATGCTTGATGCTATTCTTTCTTCTGTTTCCTGATTTTAATGATTGTGCTGGCTAGTTTCTACTTGCTTATATCTTCTTGTGTAGCTTTTTTTAGTTGAAGATGCTCTCACATGCGTAATGAAGTAGTTTTTTCCTCTAACCTTGCACAAACACACACACACACACACAAAAGCACACACACACAAAAACAAACAAACAAACACACACACACACACACCCACTTTTAGCAAGCTAAAGACCTCATTTTCCCCATTTTTTTTAAATCAGCTTTTTTTCAGCCTCTTCAAGAGGACGCATTACCGGTGTATTTGCAGCCTCTTACTGCTTCTTCTTGTTTATGAGTGTGTAATTTGCAGTTTTCTGCTTGAATCTCTTCATTGAGACACTGCTAAAACAAGCGATTTTTGAGTTTCTTGGGATATGAGCTTAAAAATCTCTTTTTCCTAGTGTTTTCTCTGATACTTTGTTTGTAGATATACCCGATCTACAACTCGCTAGGATTCTTGCTCTATCTGGATTATTCAGTATACTGTATCAGCACTTTGTATTTGGCCGTCTTTGTGATATCTTAGGTAGCTGTGGTGAGTCCAGTGTGTGAGCCTGTTAGTTTGTGTGTTGGGAGTTTTTGTCCTTTTTTCTCAAGTTTCTATTCCTGAAAAGCTACTTTACAGTACATATAGGCGTAGTCCCATACACACACAGACATAATCACACACACACACACAGATATAATCACACACACACACACAGATATAATCACACACACACACACAGATATAATCACACACACACACACACAGATATAATCACACACACACACACAGATATAATCACACACTCCAACGCACACACAGATATAATCACACACTCCAACGCACACACAGATATAATCACACACACACACACAGATATAATCACACACACACACAGATATAATCACACACTCCAACGCACACACAGATATAATCACACACACACACAGATACAATCACACACACACACACACACAGATATAATCACACACTCCAACCCACACACAGATATAATCACACACACACACACACAGATATAATCACACACACACACACACAGATATAATCACACACTCCAACGCACACACAGATATAATCACGTACTTCAACCCACACACAGATATAATCACACACACACACACACAGATATAATCACACACACACACACACACTCCAACGCACACACAGATATAATCACGTACTCCAACCCACACACAGATATAATCACACACTCCAACCCACACACAGATATAATCACACACTCCATCCTACACACAGATATAATCACACACTCCATCCTACGCACAGATATAATCACACACACCAGCGCACACACAGATATAATCACACACACACACACACACTCCAACCCACACACAGATATAATCACACACTCCAACCCACACACAGATATAATCACACACTCCAACCCACACACAGATATAATCACACACACACACACACTCCATCCTACACACAGATATAATCACACACACACACACACTCCATCCTGCACACAGATATAATCACACACACACACACACACACACACAAACACACACACACACACACACACAAACACACACACACAAACACACACACACACACACACTCCTACTGTGATAAAGGCTAGACTGCGTGTTTTCGAATGGGTTTCCCTAGTAAGGCAGCTTTTTCGGGTTATCACTAAAGTAAGAACAAGCTTTGTTTTTTACTCTCTTGAATGCATTTATTCGTGTGTGTTTCATAGTAAGAATTGAAGCTCTTTACAAGCGAAAACTGGAGTTTTCCATGTTTATCATCTTTTTTTTATTCACATACGAAGGAGAATGTCACACACACACACACACACATAAAAAAATGCGTGTCTTTCTTCTTGATATTCTCACTCTCCTGCAGGTGCTCTATCACTTGGATGTAGTGTGCTTTCCCTTGGCATCTTCGTAGTATGGAGGTCTACCTACTTCCCGTTGTGGGTGCACTTGACGTTGCTTTGCTTGGTTTATTCGCTGGCATACTCAATCATCGATCCTGGGTTTTCTACAGTTGCTTCTGAGTGTGCTTGCCCTGAAAATCAGGGAATCTCTCATGTAAGTGGAATCTGTGTGTGTGTGTGTGTGTGTGTGTGTTTTTTTTTTTTTTTTAGCCAAGTTTTCTGCACACACGATTCGCCAGTGTGGCAGTTTCTGTGGAGAGCTCTTTGCAGCGAGCCAAAAGGGGTAGAGACTAGGTATTAGAGTGGCAAATTTGCAGCAGTTTGGCGGATTTTGAACTGTTTCTTTTTCATTTGGAAATTTGCAGAGAAGAAAAACGTCAACAATGCTTGGAATGTGATGCTATTTCACTGATTTTTTGCGGATTTTGCATCTCTGTGTCTCTGCCGAATGTGTGTAGAATACTATCATTCCTGCGTTGTTATGCGACTGAAAATCTTGCCTCTGAGCTGCTAAAAAGATGAACTACCAAAACCTCCTGCTCCCTACTTACCCATAAACTTCAACTCCCTACTTCATCTCATATATTGCATATTCCGTATGAAGAAAACAGCCTTTTCGACGCTTCTGACTGCTTTTTTGCCGAGCTTTTTATCTCCACAAAAAAACCCTAATACTCCATTCAGCTTGATTCCTAAAGAACTTTTTTGAGCCCAAAATGAGTGACGAGTAGTTTTTCTTCTTCAATTGCACACAACCTCTTCAAAAGCATATATTCTCGTATATACCCATCACCTGATTCTTGAGTTCTTCACCTCCCTCAATGTGATGATACTTTCAACTCTTTTCCAGCGTCAAAAAAGGACCCCAACACACAACCAAATCACTGAAATTTTATCTCTTCAGAGCTATCTTTTTGAGATGCTGCATCCACTCACATTTATGTTTTGCGTAGGGTCTTATCACTGGAAGTCGTTTCCTGGGCAGTACGCTTAGCCCACTTGCCTTTGGAAAGCTCTACAGTATGAACCCAAAATATCCCTTTTTATTAGCATCTTCCGTTGCATGTATTCCTGTGCTGTTACTCACCTACTATGCAGCACACTAGTAGCAGTGCATGAGGATGTAACTCTGGGTTGATCCTCAGAAAATGGATGAAATTGCAACTCCTATTACGAGCGGAGCGAGTGTATATCTTGGGAAATGGAGAAAGAAAGCTTCGATGATGTAGATTTCTAGTTTGTGCGTAACCTATGCTTTAAGTTCATCAGCTTTGCACTGAGCTAAACGACTCTTTATGCGCGTTATTCCTGCCTTTTTTACGCTGTTTTTACTGAAAATGGTTTCAACAGGACTTGAAGGGTAGGTCGCGCTTTTGCTCCGGGTGTGCGCTTTGTTTTAGAAAGGTTAGGTGCTGTTTTTCCTGCCTTTTAATGCATGTATATTCTCCACCTATTGAACGAAATGCTCCTCCGTTGGTTGATGCCCTTACTCTGCTGTTGCTTTGATGCTTAGGTAATCTTCTTGTGCTTTTTCGTCATCTTCATCTTCTTTTTCATCATCTTCATCTTCTCTTTCGTTATCTTCATCTTCTCTTTCGTTATCTTCATCTTCTCTTTCGTTATCTTCATCATCTTCATCTTCTCTTTCGTTATCATCATCTTCATCATCTTCATCTTCATCTTCATCTTCATCTTCTCTTTCATCATCTTCATCTTCTCTTTCGTTATCTTCATCTTCTCTTTCGTTATATTCATCATCTTCATCTTCTCTTTCGTTATCATCATCTTCATCTTCATCATCTTCATCTTCTCTTTCGTTATCTTCATCATCTTCATCTTCATCATCTTCATCTTCTCTTTCATCATCTTCATCTTCTCTTTCGTTATCTTCATCTTCATCATCTTCTCTTTCGTCATCATCATCTTCATCATCTTCATCTTCATCTTCATCTTCATCTTCATCATCTTCATCTTCTCTTTCATCATCTTCACCTTCTCTTTCGTCATCTTCACCTTCTCTTTCTTCATCTTCATCATCTTCATCATCTTCTCTTTCATCATCTTCACCTTCTCTTTCTTCATCTTCATCATCTTCATCATCTTCATCATCTTCATCATCTTCATCTTCATCTTCACCTTCTCTTTCATCATCTTCACCTTCTCTTTCTTCATCTTCATCATCTTCATCATCTTTTTCGTCATCCTCCTCCTTTTCATCCTCCTGCTAATAATCCCCCCCTCGCAGCTTATTGCCTATGCATTAAGTGCCTTTGCCTGGTATATTAGTTAACCTATAGATGCTGTCTTCGAGTATAAATTGCATCACTATACTAGCATCTGTTAAGAGATACTAATTGGCGACGCAGTGTTTGATTATAGAGCAAGTATTGCAGAGTGTGAGGTTGCTGCTTATCTGCTTGCTCAGCCGTGCCTGCCCTGTGTGTGTGGCAGTCCTCATGATAGCTGTCTCTCGGTGATAGGGGTAAGGATAGTGCCAAAACAGCAGCACATAGTGCAGACGTTTAGCCCCTTGCCTCTTTTGAAGAGAAGAATCACCTGAAAACTTTTACTGAAGAGGCAGCGTGCTTCATGATTGTGCTATATACGGTGTATATACATCTGTGATAGTTCATCGCTTAAGAGTGATGACGGCTTTTTTTTTGCTAGTAGTATAATAAACAGCTGCTCTGCTGCGAATATTGGAGCGAACTTAAAGGGAATAGTCATGAAGAATACACATGTGAAGACAAACCTTATTTTGTGGTTTTATTATGCAAAAAAGCCTCATTTTGTGTTGTTTTGGTGGTATTTGGGTTATTCTCGTGTTGAAGAGCCTGATTTTGCTGCCAAATTTGAAGTTTCTTACGTTGTAGGTGTGTCTCCATCGTTTCGCTGCTGTTTTGTGGGCACTGCTGGTTTAATCAGTTTTAGCAGCCTCTTGTAGTCTTTTTCGTGAGCAAGTTGTTGCCTAGTGTATTTAACTAACAGACTATTTAGAGATATCTAAAATCTTCAATGATTTTGGGCTTGTATTGCATGAGATCTTTGAAAAAGTGATGCTTTTAGGATTGAAATTTATACATTCAAGAATTTCACTTTTCTCACCCGTTTCACCCAAAGTGCCTGTTTTGTGTGCTTTGTTAAAGTAGTCAAGATGATCAACACACATCTTCATGGATTGTGTGTTTAATTGAAGCATTAAATCATCCTTGAGATATGGCTGCCGTCTTTCTGCTATTCATTCCACCTGATTTCATTTTTTTAGTGTTCCTATCGCGATACTTGCAAGCTTGAGGTATACTTACGGCGACTTCACACACGCTCATTTTCATCTAACTTCTTCAAGACTGCTGCCCTCTATAGTCTTTGTAATTTATGAGGATTTGCAGAATGATGTGTGCAGATTGATTTATCATGTTTCGCCTAGACTCTTTTCTGGGTATGCGCATGTGTGAACTGACTGCTTTATTGTTGGTTTACAATAATGGTGTTTGTGTGGAATCTCAAAAAAGTAATGGTTCTTCCTCCCACTCATACGAGAAGTTGGCAGGGAATAACAGCTCATTTATATATGTTTTTTGTATGTGTGTACACGAGTGTACATACACCTAAGAAACCACCCTTCGAACAAGAATTTCATTGCTTTTTTTGCCATTTTTTCTCTTTTGCTGAGTTTCTTTTGTTTTTTAGTGTGCACCGGTCCACTTTAAGCATCATTCTTGAGCAAGAGAGCAGCATATTAGCCACGTTGAAAATGACTCCCCTGTGATTTCTAGCGGCTATGTATGGCTCTATTTTGGTAGTGCAATTTTTTCGGGTTTACTTTTCGCCTTACTGGAGCTGCCAGCACGAAAAGATCTTGATTCTTTGACTTGAAGAATTCATGAGGGTTTCATCTTTTTGATGCAGTTTTTGCAGCAGCTGCAAAGTTGATGTCCTGCAATATCTAATCTCTGGAAGTTCTATATGGTGATGCTTTTGGGGTTTTAGATGATGCTGCTTGAAGATGGTCTTTTTTTGGCCTACAGGCTGCATGAAGATGCGAAATCGCTGCATTTCTAGCCTGCAGTTCTTCGCATACATATAATCCTCTGTATACTACTACTTATACCAATCTCTCTTTTAAAAAAGAGGTGCTTTTCCCAGTGTGATAAATTTCATATTTGCAACTACAGTGAGGCTATTTCTGCTGAAACAGTCTCTGACTTTTCCTGCCACATACTCTCGGTAATGTCACTATTTTAGTTGTTTTCTTCCCTCTTTTTCTGTAAAAAATGAAGAAGAAGAGGAGGGAGAAGAAGCAGGAAGAGGGAGAAGCAGCAGGAAGAAACAGGAAGAAGAAGGTCTTGCTGCCCCTGCTAAACGAAAACCCCTTGGTTTATCAGTTTTTAAAGCCTGAAGAATCGTTTTTTGCACGCATTGCCACTCTTTTTCCCTCTTTCATGTTTGCCATGGTTTTCTCGTGGCTCTCTCAAAGTCGCTGATCTTCAAGCTCTCACTTTTTGTGTGTGGAATGTCTGTCGTTACACACAAAAGCAGCATTAGGCGTTTTCACAGCAAGTAAGGGGTTCTTGGCATATGCGTATCCTAGCTCTTGTTTTTGGTATCTAGCAACTATAAACAGGGGTGTGTGTTGCGGATCCTTCATTTTCCTCTGTAATTCAACCAGTTTTAGATAAAAACCGTGGATATACAAAAGTTGCCTTTTCAGTCGTTTTTGTGTGTAACAAAGTGGTGCCGAATTGACCAGTTGGCTGGCTCAACATTTGAAGGATGTCTAAGGGCTGCAGTGCTTTTGGTGCACGCACAATATGTGCACCACCAGCTGGTGTGTGTATTGGTGTGTGTATATTATGAAGAAGATCATCGAAGTTGAGACTGCCTAATCAGGCCGCTTCATATCGTGGAACATAATGGTCTTCGTGGTTTTTCCTCATTAAAACGCAATGAAGATGATAGGCCATGGGAAAAGTATGAGAATGGGGGTGTAAAACCGGAGGAAGCTCTATGAGGGCTAGTTGGAAGAGCTAATGATTGAATCCTCTCATTCACTGCAGTTTGCTGCCTGCTCATACTCATTTCTTGCGTTGATCCTGCAGTTTTATCTTTCCTGTCGATTGCATACTGCAGATGATGTTCCTGCCTTCCTGATCAACGCTGCGGAACCATTGAGCAGTATGCACACACAGCTACACTGAAGCATACACACACAGCTGCACTGAAGAATGCACATGAAACCTTCAGCGAAGCACACACACCGTCCGAAAGTACGTTAACACACACCCAATGATAGGGAACCTTTGTTTTGAGATGACAGAGTGTCGACAGGACTTTAATAAAAGCGTCTTTTAGCATCTATTTGTTATAGAAACATATAGAAGCTGCTGCTGCTCATTTAGCTAGCAAAACGGGTTGAAATTTCGGCAAAAAATGGAATTTTTCTTCCTCTCTGTGTGCGAGAGAAGTTGACTGATACGCTTAGCCTGGTGTGCCGTGTGTTGAATGCTTCTGAGGGGTTCATTGAGCATATGATGCAGGCTACGGTCCGATTTCGTATCGCTTTGACGAAGCTAGTAAGAGATCGTGGATATCTCAAAAGACCGAGAATTAGAGCCTTACGCTTTAAGATGATGGAAAAGCGCACACTCTAGTGACTGGTAGAACTGGAAGCAAAAGCACAGTGTGTGTTTTTGTTTGGATGAAATAGTATATTCTATAGAACCTAAAAAAGATGACGAAAAGTAGTTTATCAAGAAAACGGGAGATGTGGCATGCTGAAGCTTCATGCGTGCGAGTTTTTCATCATTTTTGTGAATTATTGTGTGCGTATATGTTGTGTTAGCCTTGATAACCCATGTGTGTGCGTATGCTGTTAGGTTTGTTGCCGATTGTGTGTGTGCATATATATCACCATGCTTCTCACCCATTGCGTGTGTGCATATCATCATATTACGTACCCTAAAGTACTCTCATAAAGTATTAAAGGATATTCCACAGAATATAGCATCCCATATTTCTCATAACCCAAAAAGATTTGATGCTTAAAAGTAGAAAAAGCCTAATAAAACAAGCTTTTTGATGAATTTGTTTGCCTTTGATTTCCTATGCCCATCTTATCAATGGGCATTTCCTCCATGATAGATGACGTGCTATAAGCAGTCTCTTGAAGCCTGGACTGAGCAAAACTCTCCAGGGGCGCGGCCTTCACTCGGAGGATTTCCAATTACCCAATCAGCTTTGTAAAGCGCCCAGAACTTCGCTGATACACTTGTTCCTATGCATTTTTTAGAGGATATAATACATAGCACACATTCTTGCAGCAAAAGATATATACCGAAAGAACCAATTCCAGCACTGCTTAGGGTGCTAAAAGGGATATGATATATGGGGAAATAGTATATATAATGAATCTAGAAGTGAGCAAAGTAGAGGGTTTTCTGTACCAAACGACATTTTAGCTATAAAAAAGTGATAATATAAGATTTTTTCAGAGAATAGGAACAATGTTCTCATCTTATTTTAGGCAGTTTCTTCATTAAGCAGTGTGTGAATTGGTGTGTGTGAATTGGTGTGTGTGAATTGGTGTGTGTGAATTGGTGTGTGTGAATTGGTGTGTGTGAATTGGTGTGTGTGAATTGGTGTGTGTGAATTGGTGTGTGTTTCTTGAAACAATCGCTCTAACCTGCCTTTACTCATCAGTTTGGGTAGGATTTCCTATAAAATTGCAATTTTTGGGCAAACCCTGCACATCACACAGTTTCAATCATTTCGGCGGGGTATGACAGATATAGACATCTAGCACAGCCTGCAGTTCATCACTTTCCAAGCTTTTAGCACATCCAGCCCTTTGTAGCATAAGTTGCTATGGAGAAGAGGGAGGTGGTGTACCTACATGGAAGCTCTATCATTGTTCAGCATCGAAATCGTCAATAGCAAGCAGAGGAGAGCTAATCATCAGCGTCGTACCCTCCCATCTCTCACTCCATACAACTTCCACACACCATCAAAGGGCAAGAGCATTACAATGATTGATCACTAGCTGATATAGCTAACTACTGCTAAGCGAAGCTCCAATAATGGTGCTAGTTAAAGCTTTCAATGAACCTACATAATACTCAAAGAATACCCATTTTTCAACGGGATATATTAATAGCAAACTGCCGGCATCAAGCATTGTGTGTGCATTGCTATACAAAAGCAACATCATAGAGCCAGCTAGGGTGTGAAACACACACTAGGCCTATCCTCAAGTATCATCGTGTATGCTAGCGTGCGTGTGTGTTGTAATACACTGAAGAAGATGATGGAATTTCGCAACACACTAGCAATCAAAAAGCGCGTATTAATAACGCTAGAAGCATTTGTAATCAGCAGATTTGAGCTCTCTATTCATTGGGAGAGGCTGTAAGTTGTGAAAAATACCTAAATCAATCCCATGAGGTAGTAGATGTGCTGAATAGCGTAAATCTACAGATATAGAGCGGGCTTCTCTCTCTCCCTTGCTCTAAAAGAGCAGCGCTTTTGCTATTGTTCTGATCTGTCTCTGGGTATCTACCGGTTGAAAAAATCGATTGAATTATTTGTTTTGGCTTTTATATATGGGAGTGTTTGCGTGGATTTTGCCTAGTAATCCTCAGATTTTTTGAAAAATGATGTTTTAGTAGCATTTGATTTTGAAGATGAGTCCAATGCTTGTTTAAGATCAGGCGGCTGCTATGCCACTTGTTGAAGGGCTACTCTTTAGGGATGATTTGGTAGACTTTTGTTTGCTATCTTCTTCTTGTTATTCTGGTTATTTTCCTTGTTCGTCTTCTTCTTGTCATTTTCCTTTCTGTTGATATACTTTGTGAAATTTTGACAAACTTTTTTGCAAGCTTCATCATCATTTTCTTCATCTTCTACTTTTCCTCTCTGTTGGAATACTTTGCAAATATTTTGACAAATTTTTTTGCAATCTTCATCATCATTTTCTTCATCTTCTTGCTCTGCGTCTTCTTTATCTTCATCTTCTTCATCTCCTTCTTCTTCTTTGGCATTCCACTCTCTGAGCTACTGGCAATCCTTTGATTTCACCGCCTAACTGAAGTTCCTATATATCTATATTCCCCAAATTTAATAAAAGCGCGAAATATCTGCAGTCCTCTATTGATCCTCCTCCTTCTGTAGTATGCTAACCTCTAAGCTATCCCCTACCGCTTTATCCAGTCGGTATAAGGATCGATTCCTTCGTTTCTTAGACTCTCCTCCCTCAAACTGACTGGTCTTTTCACCACTTTCATCTCTGTGTTTGAGTCTTTTGTGTGTATGTTTTCACCTCCACTCCACCCCCACTGGCAAACCAGTAACTAGAGTATCGGCAAGGGCCTCAGTTTTATCTCTAATCTGCACCCACAAAATGGCGCGGAATTCGGAGAAGGCAAATACTATGTTAAACAAATGGCTGACTATGAAAAGCAATGTTGCCAAGGGCCTGCCAGTGAAGCGTCCTCGTGACATTCAGGAATGTACAGAGTTAAAGCATGCAGAAAGATGGTAATGTGTGTGCGATATGAGGATGGGAGTGTGTGAATTGAGTTTATCAGTAGTGTGTATGTGTGTTTGTTTGGTTTAGTGTATATGAAGTGTGTGAATTGAGTTTATCAGTTGTGTGTGTGTGTGTTTGTTTGGTTTGGTGTATATGAAGTGTGTGAATTGAGTTTGTCAGTTGTGTGTGTGTGTGTTGGGTTTTTTGAATCTTCCGTACTGCAGCGGATGTTTGCTGGCAAATTTGTGCATCTACTTTTTAGTGTTGCTGCCATGTGTGTGTTCCTGCTTTAAACTGCTATATATGAACTCCGGTATGCCTTAATACTTGGAGATACCAACGAATTTCATATGAAGATTTCATTGCTGATGCTCTTTTCTCTATCTCGTGGACTCAACATTGAGCGTGTGTGTGTTTGACGTTAAAGAGAGGCCTTCAATATTAAGCCTCTGTGTGTGTGTGTTGACGTTAAAGAGAGGCCTTCAATATTAAGCCTCTGTGTGTGTTTGACGTTAAAGAGAGGCCTTCAATATTAAGCCTCTGTGTGTGTGTGTTGACGTTAAAGAGAGGCCTTCAATATTAAGCCTCTGTGTGTGTTTGACGTTAAAGAGAGGCCTTCAATATTAAGCCTCTGTGTGTGTGTGTTGACGTTAAAGAGAGGCCTTCAATATTAAGCCTCTGTGTGTGTTTGACGTTAAAGAGAGGCCTTCAATATTAAGCCTCTGTGTGTGTGTGTTGACGTTGAAGACCAAAATCATGGTAATTGAGGCTTCATTTTCTCACAGTATTTACAATTTTTATGGGTTTCCAAGTGCTAATATACTGCTCTCAAACACTAAGGATAGACTAGCGTATTTTAGGGGCATACTCTTCATTTTTCTGCAGGAGAGGGCAAGTGATACGTGAAATCTCTAGTGAGATAAGGAAGATTCAGAATGCGAGCTTAGGTGAGCATAGAATCCGTGATTTAAATGATGAAATAAATAAGTTATTAAGAGAAAAGGCTCGCTGGGAAGATAGGATCTTACAGGTTAGTTAAAAGTTGCAAGAATAAGGCACTATATATAGAGATATGTGTGTGTGGCCTGTATATTAATGTTTTGAAGTTTTCTTCAAGTTTCAAGCCGATTGATGAGGAAACAGCGTTTTTTCTTTGGATCTCTAGTCTTTATCCATCAGTAGATATTATATGCCTAACTGCCTTTATAGATGTAAATTTGATGTCCAAGCACGACTGCTTTTTGGATAGAAAATTTCAGTATTGAAAAGCATAAAGTATAAGTTTTACTGAAAAAATATGAGGATGTTAGAATTGTTTATTACTCAAATTTGCGTTTATGTTATGGCTAATTTGGGGGGTATCTTTGTAGGTTTACATCCTCTTTAATGTGCAGCCTTTCTCTTCTTGTTTTGAGAATTTTTCAGAAAAGAAGATTTAAAAGTTCTAATTTTAGTGGTTTTTTGTTTGTTGAAGATGTTTTTGGGTAGTTTTTCTTCAGTGTGTGCTTATTCTGCAGCTGAATTGAACATAGAGCTTGTCAGAATGTGGATTGTTTTTGCTTTTTATTGGATTCTGTAATGTCCGCTGTTTTTTTTCGATATGATGAAGAACTTTGCCCATACAGCAGAGTGAAATTTTTCGATTTGATTGATGTTTTTGCTTTTTTCTCTTTTCATTGGTTTTTTCTGGTTTTTGTCACTGTTTTCTTCCCTTCTCTCTCTCTGAATCTCTTAATCTCTCTCTCTTGTTCGCTCTCTCTCTCTGAATCTCTGAATCTCTCTGAATTTCTGAATCTCTCTGAATTTCT
>JADHZB010001995.1:3640-126749 GCA_015657535.1 Nephromyces sp. MM_2019 | reverse complement strand
TATATATATGTATGTGCGTATAATTATACATATATCTAAATATACATCTTATCAATGTATAATTAGATACTAGTGTGTGTGTAATTTGAATATTAAAATTTATTATATGTTCGATAATATATTAAAAAATAGTTTGAAATTTTGATTTAATATGAAAAATGTGTTTAAATTTGTGAATTTATTTTACAATATATGAATTATATATTAAATATAATTAATTTTACATAATTTATGTGTTGTGTGTAATTAGTGTTAAAATGTGTAATTATATAAATATTTTGTTTGAGTAAAATAAGTCTTAATTAATGAAATTTCAATTTTTGAAACTTTATATTGAAATATTAATAAACTTTATTCTAATAATCAGTGTTATATATATATATATATATATACATGCATATATGTGTGTGTTTGTGTTAATGAATAAATGTTTATATGTAAATTGGTTTTATATATAGGCTTACATGAGATACATATGTTTTTGTATGTGTATGCGTAGCTAACTATATAAATTCCTATATATGTACATATTTGTGCAAATATATATTTGTAATTATGGATTGATAAGGTTAGTTATAAGTCTGTGTATATATAAATATATGTTTATAGATATTTTGGCTATACACATTTACATAAAAATGAATTATGTTATACAAAATTATACCTCTTTTACACCACTTGAGATATTCTTGACAAAACAACGTGTAGTTGTATCTGTATACATTGAATCTGACATTGTGTATGTGTATTAGTATATATTTGTGTTTAATCTTAACAAGTGTGTATATGTGTATTTAATTTATAAAATATTTTTTACACGTGTGTAAAAATATATATTTTTGTCAACAATTTCAATTAAATTATATTTTTGTTTAAATAAATTTTATTAGTTTTATTTATTAAATGTAGTTGTTTATTTAAGACTACACTTTCTAGTGGTTTTGTAAAGAAATTCAATGTAAATTTATTTTACATACTTTTATTAGCGCATGCTTACTATTTCAAACTAATTTTTATACACCTTTTTATATCTTTTAAATATGATTTTAGTATTTGTGGCTTTAATATATATACATGTTTTTATACACATATTTCTAGCACGATATTGTACATAATTCAACAATGATTTTCTAGTACATAAACATTTCTAAGCATTATATTCATATATAAACATTTCTCTACACACATAAATTTCTAGTACAATTTTGTAAGCATTTTAACAGTGATTTCTAGTACTTTTATATTTCTAAACTTTGCTTTAATATACACATTTCAACAAATAAATTAATTGTTTTTAAATGGCTTGAATTGAATAATTATTATATATTTAATTTTTTAAAAGTATTATATTTGTGTTTGTAGGGTGCAAGTGTGTATGAGTTTTTATATATTTATATATGTAATATCGTAGTGTCTATTTGTGTGTACATATCTTTATATATAAATATATGTGTAATTGTATACATTTGTTAGATATTTATTATTAATGGGTTCAGGTGTGAATTGTATGTTACATACTTATTATTAATGTGTATGTGTGTCGTATAGTAGTATACCTTAACATATTCAATTATTAGTGTAAGTGTGTGTATTGAATACATTCATTAGACTGTAAAATGTTGTTGTAAACTTTCATAGTGTGAAGTAGTAATCTGTGTAATTAGATTTTATAAATTCAAAAAACTTGAGGTTATCAAGCATAATATGTAATGTAGTGTTTATATATAATTTCATATAATTTAGTGTGTAATTGGTGTGTAAAAATGTAATTAAAGTTTGTTCGAACAAGAGGTAAATTTAACAACATAAACTCAAAATGTACACTTGGAAAAGTTGAAACGTAACAAATATGAATTAGCTAGTATAAACAAACACACATGTGTGAAAATACTAAGTAAAAAATGTTTTACTTGTGCTCCCTATACAAATTTTACCCCGAATGTAATATGACACAAATTTTTCACAATTTACACACAATCTACACAATCTGCACATAATTTTCCTAAAATATACACACATGCCTCATTTAAAATTCTAGTCCACTTATAATTTTACCTTTAGCTTATATACTATTTATAATGTGCTATGAACTCCCTTAAGTTGCAAAATAAACACACACATCAATACTACCAATAGCAATGATGTACATTACACACACAAGATAACAAATGATGATGATCTAGCAACACACCCTGATAGTATAGTTGAGCCCTACACACACACAATCACAGACGCTATGGCTAACAACAACACACACTCACATACTCACAACGACACACACATACATACTCACAACGAAACACAAACACATACTCACAATGACACACACACACATACTCACAACGACACACACACACATATTCACGGCGACACACACACATGCACAACTACCTTGACAGATTTACAAACAAACATTCCTCCCTATACCCCAACTACATACCCAAATGCCTACACACATTTGAGTTATATAGGCAGACTGGCAAGTTGTTATAAGGAGAAATGGGGGACGCCGAGGCAAAGTGGCCTAGTTCCCTCAAGCACGGGACAACTTATATTAAGAAAGGATATGGATGAGGTCTGATACTTATATTTACAAACACACAGTATGTACCACAGTGTTTCTATGGTGTTTGTGTGTTGTGTGTGTGTGTGTGTGTGTGTTGTGAGCATGTGGGTGTTATGTGTGTGTGGGTGTTGTGTGTGTGTTTGTGGGTGTGTATGTGAGGGTATTGTGTGGATGTTATGTGTGTTGTGTCGGTGTTGTGTCGGTTGTGTGGGTGTGTGTTTATGCAATGTTTTAGGTGTTGTGCATGAGCATGTAATGAGTGTGTGTGATGTGTGTACAATTTTTAGTGTATAGGTAATATGTGTGTAATGTGATGTGTGTATGTTTACGTATAGGATTGGCTGAATAATTTGACTGGTTATTCACATGCTATAGTTATATTTGCCTTTCATGACAATAAGGTAATTACATTACACACATCCTTTACACATTTTATCTACATCTATACCACATGTGTATTGTTTGATATGTATGCAAAACTTTCAATTTTAATTTTATTATGTTATGATGTGTGTGTGATATCGGTATGTGTGTGCTATAACTGACGTACATAGAGTCATCTGGGTGTATTTGAACTTTGGGTATTCATACAATGTGTGTGTGTGTGTGTATTTGAGAGAGTGAGTGAGTGTGCATGTGTAGATAAATGTGTGTATATTTTTATGCTTTTATTTATCATATATTCTGTGTGTGTGTATATTCCAGCATACTGAACTAAGGGCAAACATAAAGAGCATGGTCAGGATTCATATTTGTATTTTTACTCAAACACGTGTGTGTGTGCCCATATATATATATATATATGTGTATGTGAGTTTGTGTACGTGTATATACATGTATATATACATGTGTATGTACATATGTTTTTGTATATTTGTATGTGTGTATTTACATGTACTCTTGAGTGTGCATATTTTTATGTAATTTTGTATGCAATTTTCTCTATTTATACGTGTGTTTGTATATGTGTGTATATTTTCTGTTGGTAGGTAAAACCACCTAAATTGGGGGGTAAAACATCGGGTGTATTTTCCACTAGATCTCCTCATCGTCCAAGTAATATTTGTGTAAAATTTTAATACAATTAAATTTACACACACACACACATTATACATTTTACACACTACTCTTAATTATGTGTATATATGGCTTATATAGATCCCATAGGACTATCTGTGTGTAAGATTGATAAAATTGACAAGCTCTCTAAGCTCATTGATATCTCAGGTTTAATAATTTATAAACTTTCTGAATGTATGCATATTTATATAACCGTTTTAAAGGTGTGTATGTGTGTGTGCAAGTATGTTTGTATATGCGTGCATGTATATAGGTATGTACGTATGTCTGTGTCTCTGTGCGTTTGCATCTATGTGTATGTATATATGTGTGTGTGTGTACACACACATCTTAATTATTTTAAAATTTATATTTAGGGATTGATATGATTGATGGCACACCCATAATTTCAATCGAGGGCTATGAACCTTCTTTTTATGGTAACCTTTTGTATTCATTATAAATGATTTTGCGTGCATATGTGTGTGTGTAAGTGTGTGTGTAAGTGTGTGTGTATGTGTGTGTGTAAGTGTGTGTGTAAGTGTGTGTGTAAGTGTGTGTGTAAGTGTGTGTGTAAGTATGTGCATAAGTGTGTGTATTTATGTGTATATATGTGTGTGTGTATGAGTGCATGTAGGTGTATATTTAGGTTTTATCTAAGTGTATTTGTGTTTATAGGTATGTGTACCTGAAATTTTTGTATGTTTGTACGTGTGTGTGTGTGTATATATTATATAATCTAGATATGTGTAAACTCTTTAAGAGTTTATATTTTTCAAATGTGTGTAGGTTTGAATATTGATGAACTTACTCTACCTGAATGGATAACCTCACAATCTACACTAAATCAATTAATTAGTGAGAGAACTCTCTCACCTACAAATTACACACCTTCCTCCTCAACACCCCTTAAAGTAAATACATATAAACATCATAAAAATATATAGACATCATAACAATATATACATATTATAAATACAATGTGTATACACAACCCAATGTAGCTCTAGACACATAATATAAGGTATATATTATTTATAACAATTTAAATTTACACACACCAAAGTATAAATTTGTTAATAAATGAAAATTTATTTATAGGTATACTTTTCTTTTGCCTCATACATCGACCTTAATTCAATCCTTAAATCTGATCAAGAAATATGCGTGAGTTTTTAAAATTATTTCTACACACAATTATATTACAGACATACATTCATACTATTAAATTAATCACCCACATATTAAACTAAATATATACTCACACATCTAATATATAATCATAAAAACGATATATACACATTTTTATAAACAAATATGCACTTGGTAGCTTGATATATTAATATAAATACATATATATATATCTACACACACATTCATCTAAAACATACACTCACAACACCTACACAAGCACATAAATACATACATAACTACATACATATATATATCAACCACACAGTCCTAATTAAAACATATCCAAACACTACTATGTATCACTTACTCAAAATTACTCTATACACACACACATATGTATACATTACACATATGTACGTTAGGCTCACTTATACACCATATTGTATATATAACAAATAAGCAGGCATAATTATATATAGGAAAACAATTTTATTAAATAAACTATTTTGTGTAAAACACATCCATATAAAATACTCGTGTGTGTGTAACATGTTTAGATCAAACATACTCTTGTGTATGTACTCATCTACACATTTATAAAAAAAAATAATAACAATATATATATTTATAGAATATGATGAAATTAATAAAAGAAACACTTCGTTTAGACACTCGATCAATACATAGCCTCATACACCATCAAAACGGTGTATTTGCAATAAATATTTTGACTGTGGAAGTTGTTTATAAACACACATCTCAAACATTTGATGAGCCTATTCAATTACAACCATTCATACGTGTCTTACGTGTACTTATACACAGTCAGTTATACTTTTCCTGTGATAATGTGTGTGTGTGTTTCTATTTAATAGATGTTATATCTATTGATATGAGGGTTTATTTGTGTTTATTCCTATGAGGGTGTATTGTGTGTATGTATGTATATTACTGTAAGGAAGGATTTGTGTGTATATGTGTGCATTGCTGTTAGGGTATATTGTGTGTGTGTGCATTGTTGTGTTGGTGCATTATGTCTATGGGTATTCATTGTTGCGTGGGTGTATTATATGTATCATAGGTACTGAATTATTTCTAGTATCAATTTAACTCACTTTATACTGATCTTTAGAAAAGTGCATACGCCAAAGTGTTGGTGTAATTCTTTAATGTTTTAGAAATCTATATAATGTGTATTATTTTTTATCATAAATCTGAATAAATATGAGTATATGCTTATTATACTTAATACCATATAAATTACAAATCTTAGAAAAAAATGACGAGTTAAACAAACTTAATGTGAACACTTCAAATGAAGGAAGTACACACACAACACCCTATCGTTCAAGAACAGAGAAATGGCTTAAGGCTATCCAAAATCTAATACCTACGATGTTTCATGAGCAAGATTAATCTGAGTAAATTAATAAATACAAAAGTCACACACAAAAATAATTTTTTCCAAATATATATATATTTTCATAATCCAATTTTCAACGTCTTATTTACCGTTAAAGTAGCATAATCAAACCCCATATAGTTGATTCTCCACATAATCATATACCCAAACACATATATATATATATATGCTAATATTGTAACATCTGAGCCGTCATAGAATATTTATTAATTATAGATAATATGATCATTTATGATATACACTATATATACTAAGATTTGTTCATTATTATTATAAGTATTTCTAAGATTTATTACAATTCCTAAAAAATTTAAGATTTCCGACTAGGGGGGAAAAATAAAATAAATTTATTTTGGTGTACATACACTTAATATTTTAAATTTCTTCAAAAGTTAATAACGAAAGTGTGTGTATACTCTTTTTTCTATTGAATAAAATGGATTACTTTCAATATCCTCACGTAAACAAGATTATTTATTCTTCAAAGAAAGGATTGATTGTTTGTTCATCCATGAATTTCTCATCTTCTACATCTTTAGGATGCTTGTATTGATCGATATTAGGCTTGTGTGTCTTCTCAACAAATGATTCTTTCGCTACTAAATTCTTCTTGAGGTTAATAGTCTTTCTATTAGCAATTTTCTTAGGTTGATTATCGCCCGAAAAATTTCCTAATATGTTATTCATTTGTGTGTAATTTAAGAAATCTGTCAAAAGGGGTGTAGCTACACTCGAACTTTCCTTAGGTTCGGCTTGTGGTTTCTTAACACGTTTCCTCAGGTTAAACCTAGTACCTTTATCTTCATTCCCTAAAACTGATTCAACATAACGTTTTTCTTGAGTTTCTGATAGTTTCTTTAGCTCCTTATTCTTGTCAATCTCATTCGTTTTATTTTCTGTGGTTGTGTCTTTATCCTTCAAAAGATTTATTTTGATCTGCAAGGCTAGTGCATTAGCAGCTCTCTCACGGCGTATGTCAATCTTGAATTTCTCAATCTGTTCTCGAACTTTCTGTTTTTCATTAGAGATTTCGCGGAGTGTATCTAAGCTATCAGAAAAATCTAGAATACATTTTGGATCGATATCAGAACTCAAAGCAGAATTATCAGTCCCAATAAGATCTATTAACATCTCATTGAGATTTTCTATACGTGTGTGTAACTCTTTAGACTCTTTTAGAAGTTTTTGTGTCAATGGATTCTCTTTTTTGTATAGCTTCTCTTCATAGCAGAGATGTAATTGGAAGAGTTTATCCGCGCTGATGTATCTCAGCGACTGTACAGCCACCGCTAACTCTGAGAGTGTTATGGGTGCTTCATTGTATATGTTTTCTGAGATCATAAGATCTGAAATAGATTCTATAGCTGATAATTTATCTCCGATGTCCTTGTTATCAAGGTTTAAACCTGTCTTTAGTGAGTGTATAGACTTCTTTTTGAGTGCAATGTACTTACTTTGATCTTTTGAAGGCATGGCATCTTCTAGCGCGCTATCACTAATATCAGAAAATAATTGTGAAAAATCAATTGGAACTAGAGAAATCAACTCTTCAACATCTCTAGGTAATCTGCTCTCATTCATATCACATGGTTGGTGGCGATACCAATAACAATACACAAATGCATAGCGGAAGGTAAAATCAAGCCAATTTCCTGGGACATCATTCTTCTTTAAGGTGAGGGCTAGATAGTACATAGATTCGGCTATACAAGAACAAAAATATTCTCTCATCTTCCTATTGAGAGTAAAGTATTTCCTATGTTTATTGTGTTTGAAGAATAATCCACCAAAATCCCACCAAACAGGTTCATAGGCGGCTTCAAGAATTATATCTTTTGTAAGGTAATTGTAATATATCTGGGGTGTACCTTTTGTGTACATACGCGCAAACAAACGAGAAATGTAGTAATATAGGGACCATGGTAATGGTGATTTCATGATGGATGGCCTCATTAATACAAATCTTCCTGACTCTACAAGGAGTGTCCAAAACATCCAAAAGTGAAGCATCAAGGTTAATACAATGGGTATAAGGCCAATATAGTCAAAGAAGTTGAATACATATGCACCCTGTAGCACTAAACCAGTAGTGATATTTACCAATAGTGAATACTGTTCCGCACGGTTTAAGAGAGAATAACTCCTTATATCCATAGGTTGGAGTAGTGTGTGTGAAATAAGGGCTATTGAATTGATGAATAAACTTAAAAGAACTCGAAATATCTCAGATGCGCCTCTTGGATTAAAAGATGTTACCATAGACAAGAATGATAGTATAAGCAATTTTCTTAGCAAATTTATGAATTCATATTGTATATAGTGTACTTTATAACCAATAAAAAGAAATTGAAAGGGTCTAATAGCCTTCTTATTATTCTTTTGAAACATTACATATATATATACAGCGACTAGTACTGCGAGATTGAGTACGTACAGTGTTATAGATATGATAAATCCAATCAGATAAGTGTAATCAGATGGTTGGCACTGTTTGCTGGGTAGATGATATAAGATGAATGGGTGTAAAGAAGATTGATCACTTTTTTGAAGTTGTCTACACCAAAATAATTGAGCCGCTTCCAATGGTAAAACCGGTATATACAAGAAAAATATAACAATTATAGGAGCTAACATATCTTGGAAGAAGATCATAATCTTCTTACTAATTTTAGTATTGGGAATATAGATGTATCTTAAATGACCGAGCAATACCTGTGATAAGGTTTGCTCTATGCTATTGGTTATTTTCTCCCTTGTGAGTGTATCTGAAGAATTTATTTGTCTTGATCTACCATGTGGAGATATGCTTTGTAAATTTGATAGTGTGTAATTTGATTGTAGAGATGGTGGTTTAATGTTTATTAGTCTTTCTTGTGCTGAACTTATAGCTTTTTCTGTTTTTTTCAAATCCTTTGTATTGATCAGATGATAAATACTTAGATATGCAGCACAAATTAAAGTATAGATAAAACAATCAAAAAATGGTAATAAGATTTGTATATAACGTTGTATATACCAACTTGCTTCATAGTCCATATGTGGGAAAATGCACCGAATTGGGAAATAGGAAGTAGAGAGTGATAGGGGAGATGAAAATAATAAATAATAGAGGTTGTTGTAACTAGAGAGTGCACTACTTGTATTCCTTGGAGACATACCATACACAGTCATTAATATTATAAAATTTACCCATATCCTTAATAATGGGCCATGTGTTAACATAGGAGTCTTTGATGAACTATATGATGAGTAGACAAGTATAAATACAAGGGCGTATATAATAATTCTTGATATGAAAAAACGTCCAAATTTTACCCAGATATTTGTACATGATTCACACACACTATCAAAGTGTGGCTTTTCATATCCTACATCACAATCACCACACAAATATCCAACTGATCCCTCTAGACACTCCGAATTTTGACCACCTTGACATTGACCCGGAGTAGGGCATGGTAAGACTTCAACGGTACGATCAAGGGTCATGAATTGACTTGAGTTATTGTCACTGTTTATATCGTGATGTTCATTCTCTAGGTAAGAATATATAGGATTCTCCAATGTTTGTGTTATATTTATAACACCATTATTTGGATTTAAGATATTCTTCTTGAACAACCAAGGATGATTATTTCTAGACTTATTTGATTTCACCCATGTTTTTTCATGATTCAAAACATCCCAAGATTTTTGAGGATGACTCATATCTTCCTCTTGTCTGTGTTGTTTAATTGTAGAAAGGTTAATTTCATCATTGTGATTATCTTCAAGAGATCTAAATAACTTCTTAGATGGATCCATATCTTGATCCATATCAAGTGTGTGTTGCGTAGATAAGAATTTTGATTTTCTTGGTAGTTCAGGAGTATTATCTAATTCTAGGAAAGAAGATGAATTCTTTGGTATATCAATATTTTTTGTTATAAGAAAGAAACCAGCTCTTGGATAGGGTAAGTTATGATCATTCAAATCTATATCATGAAAGAATTGATCATTCTTTATCTTTGTCAGTATTTCATCTCTTAGGCCACCAGGGCAGACCGCACCTTTGGGGCATTCCTGGCAATGCAGTGTGTTTAATTTAAAATCTCGAATCATATATCTTCCTACTTCACAGAAGCATTGTTCCTTGTAAATAGAACCTTCTAGAGAGCTTGAAAAGCTTATACATGTACCAGTACAGGGTGAATTTTCTACAATTTCTTTGAATTTTCCACTCTTGCATTTTGTACACAATTTTTCACCATTTGGACCTAGAGAAAAACCATATCCAGGCTTACACAGACACTTATCAATTGAATCTGCATTCTTTGTGCTCTTTGGGATTGTAGCACCATCATGACAGCGAAGCGGTGTACTGTGTGTAGTACGTTCCTTATCTTCCCAATTACCCTTGCAATAATAACCAATCGGGCATTCAATACACTTTCCTATTACAATCACAGCACCCTTTGCACTGCTATCCGCAGACCCTGAGGTGTGTGTTTTTCTTGCGGAAATGTGTGTATGTTTTCCTACAATTGAATAATTCAAATCAATCAATGATTTGGGTAAGTTCGATCCTTCAGGTTTGGTCATATAATACCCAGGAGAGCATGCACACTCATATATACTGGTTGAACCGATTGTTTCGGTTGTTAGATTATCTGGACAGCTCGTACATGCCACATTACCCGTTGTATTCTTATAGCTTCCAATATCACAAGGCCTACAACTTGGACCTGAATTCGATAAAACAATAGCCATACCTGGGTCACACAAACAATGTGCAGGTTTGTACGAACCATAGTTTAGTGTAATTGAATGATTTGGGCAGGGTATCTTCCTTGATGTAAATCGTGAGGGGCATAAATAATTTAAAGGGCAGATAGTAGGGATGTAATCCTTCCAAATTTGAACACGGTTGTGACTATATATAACACATGATTTTGATTGATTTCCTAGTGTATGATCACTTAGATTAATAGGTACAAGTGAATGATGATGTGTAACATCTCTTCCAAAGAAATGGAGCTTACAGGGTTTGTAAAAATAGGTCTTTGAATTTTTGTAACCACTCATTATCTCAAAATGGTGAGGAGTTAGTATGCGATTTGTAAATGTTATACCCGTACAATATAGACTCTTTAAACATTCTATTTTACACTCATTTATATCTTTCGTGAACGTGAGCGTTACCCATTCAGAGTTGTGTGCAAGCTTTGAATCATCCACATTGCAATATTCTTTTGTCTTATCAGATGTGTAATCATATGTTTTTTCATGTTCAATGAGTTGTGTTTCATCGAAACCGTTTTCTGTATACTTCAAATAATAACCTAACTTCACTTTACAATCTGAAAGGGATGTTGAACCTTCTCTCTCCGTATAAGTAAGTGGTGGGCAAGGTAGACACTCAATATCTTGATTTTTTGTGTGTTGAAAATAATTCTTGCGACAAGGTGTACATACCAATTTTTTATTGAGAGGGTACCTCATTGTTATTGCATTTTCATATCCTTGTATACACCTAATTCATATCCAGATTTTATATGCTTAATCGTTTGATATATGTGTGTGTGTGGTTGTGATATGTAAAAATTATGTTTATGGATGTGCGGAGGTGTTCAAGGATATGTATCCATATGTTTATGTGGATGTTTTTATGTGAATATATGTATATGTGTGTGAGGGTATTTATAAGTGTGTATATATAAGTTTTATGTGTGTATAGTTGATCGAGTTTATAGGTGTGTATGCATACAATTATTTAAGTTTATACATGTGTAATTGTGTCTCGGTGTAAATAGGTATCTATGTGTGAGTGTGTGATTTTGTGTCGCTATATATATATATATATAGTTCTATATAATAAACACACAGTGTATAAATCCAAGTTGGTATAATTTATACACATCATCAATTAAGTTATATAAATGAATAAACAATGCAAATATAGATCAAAGTGTGTACACACGTCAATCAACTGAGATTATACATTATACATACCTACAACCATAGGGTGACTCTGAACCATGTGAATCTGTTGTAGCACCCATACCACATTCTGACTCTTTCATATTTCCCCCCAAACAATAATAATTGAGTCTACAAGGTATGCAAGAGCCTAGATGAGATTCAAAAGTATAACCAGATGCACATTCTTTACACATTGAAGAGTCAACAGCACCCAAAAAGTGTGTGTATAGACTCTCATTGAATGGTACAGTAGCATGTGTGTGTGTTGGGCTAAATACCTTACGATTACACATTTCACAGGGCTCATCTGATATTTGATTCTTGTAACTCAGCCTATCACATTGTACACATTCGCCTCCCTTTGATTTGGTGTAACCTTCCTTACATTTACAATCATCTTCCAGTGAACTTGTTGATGAAATTGTTGATTTATTTAACCCACATATCTTGGGAGGTTTATCTCCACCTTCACAATAATGACCAATGGGACAATCCAAACAGCTGAAATCAGAGGTTTTTGTCTTTTCTTTATAATAGCCAGGCTTGCTGTAAATAAAAATAAGATGTGTGTGTAGATATAATATGTATATACGCTATAGGTAGGATTATTCAGGTAGCTAGATAAGGGGTATGTACTTTGATAATGGATATTTTTTGATGTGGGATCGAACAAGTAAAAAAAATGTGTATGATTCTCAATCTGTTTAGGATGTGTATGGTAAGTATAAGAAATGTGTAAAATATTCAATGTTTTAGTGTTTAGGAAGTATATAAGAGAGAAAAAGTTAAATGAATAGATATAAACTTGCTTATTTAAGCATGCATTTAGAGTTTAAGATAGAGAAAAGTAATATAAACTAATTTACAAATCAAAATTGCTTTGAAGTAATTTGTATAGGTGAGGCTTGAATATATGCAACTAATAGATATATTATTATTCTCTAAGAGAAAGATACACACACACACACACACACACATACACACGTATACATGTACACACGGAGTATGTTTAATTTACCATTGACAATCAAGATCCTCCAGAGATTTACCTCCCAAAACAGCACTTTCCTTCTTATTTGGACAATGTCCTCCACAGGGTGAATTTGATATATGCTCCTTAAATAAACCTATTTATCAAATCATATATAAACATAGTTTAGAATAGAGTAAATATTCTATAAAGTATTCACATCCTCAATTATACTAATCAAGTTGTAGGTGTGTATATTAAACCTAAAATACTTGAATAAATTATAGAAAAAAATAAAGCACTTTGTAAATCAACCCACACATGCATTATCACATTCTTAATTGAATTTATAACATACGAACAAGCATGCACTAAATATATTCATTCTTCTTTCTAAATCAAATCAAACACGCACACCCCAAACAAAAATTATATACACACCGACACATCCTTATACCCCCCAAAACACCCAAGCACATACACACAAACATATACACACAAACACATATACACATAAATACATACATATACACATATACACACATACACACACACACAAACACACATACACATAAACACAAAAACACACACACATACATACCTTCTGGGCAGGGTACACATTCTTGGAGGGTTGAGTCGGTTTTTTTTTGTGAGAGGAAATAACCACGCATACAAAAGCATTCAGAGGGTAATTTTGTACCTTCTTGAAGAGTTGTTGTAAAATTTCGATAATGTGTGCAATTTAGACAACTTGAAGTAGAAATGTAGCCACTGTATGTACCGATGGGACATTTTGCACACCCAAAGAAAGCAGTATTGTAATATTCACCAGGTGGGCAGCCAGCGGTAAGTGTGTAGGTTGAATTATAGGTTGTTAATAAATTTCCTCCAATAATAGAAAATGTGTAACTCCCTACTAATTTTAATGTACCATGAATTATACCCGTTGTTTGATTCACACTCAAACCTGTTGCCTCAAATATTGATTTTTCACTATGATTATACACACGAAAAAACTCAATAGGTTGTCCTGGATAGAATGGTTTAAATTCATAATATAAACCACTACTCAGTCTCCTATTTATATCTGGGTAGTCAAATTTAAGTTTAGAAAGTGTGTTAATGTCACGGTAAGATAACACAAATTCTTCAGTGTGTGTGTAATCATTGTAGTAGTTAGAGAGTGTTAATAATGAATTAGATTGTACTTTTATACCCCTTATCAATTCAGAATCAGATAATGTTATATCTTTATAATGTTGAAAATGTGTATCATTAAACCTCAGTATGACAATCCTTGAAGAAAGTAACTGAAAGAAATGTGTAAGCAAAAAATATTAAATTATAGGAGTGAGAATTGTTTATATATATGCATACATACATACACCCACTAACCACTCACATACACACTCACACATATTCATATATTCACACATATATATACACACCTCTCCAATAAAAAGGATCTGCTCAGTTGAATGAATATTTTTTGATTCATATAAAGATAAAGAAAATGGATGGTGTAAGTACCCCTCACTTTGTGAGGGAAAATTATATTGTCCATATATAAATTTGAAACCTTTCGACAAATTTATTTTTTTGTCTGAAATTATTTCAAATTCTAATTGACCAACAATGTGTGTAAGTGTGTCCGCTATAAACAGGCCATTCTTCTTACTTTTAGAGTTTGGATTACTCACCTAATTCATATTAGATATGTAGTCAATGTGTGTTAAGTGTATATATATACTATGTGTCAAGTAGATATATATAATATGTGTATATATATAATGTATGTTGAGCATATATATAAGGTGTGTTATGTGTGGATTAATATGTATAGATATACATGCAAATATACAGAAACTCTGTCATAATAAAGAATTTATATATTTATAGGATTTTTCAAGCAAGATGTTTAAAATATATATATATATATATGTGTGTTATTTCTAAAAAATAGATTCAATTACATCTGTTCAAATATGAATATATAGTGTAACGATCAACTAAATGTGTGTAATGATTAATAGCGTGTGTGTAATGATCAACCGGATGTCTGTGCGCTTGTATGTGTGTGTGTGTGTGCAATAAGCAATGATAATGTGTATGCTGTATAACCTGTAAACCCGCAGGGAAATTGAATGGTGTGTTATCCATTTTTTGTACATACACTTCTCCAGTGACAATTGAAACAACAAGTAAACTGCGTGTGCCTGCATCGCTGACAAAGAAAAAGTTGTCGTACAAAACGGTGTCTACTGGGAAGTGTGTAGGAATATTGAAAGTCTTTGTAATAACATTATTTGAATATAAAATGGCCCTATTGTTTGATACGACAATTTTACGATGTGTAGGACGATCAGTTGAACAGCACACACTAATACCAATACCCTATTGTATTTTCAATTGTAAAAAAAATTTGTTCAAATGGGTTATGTATGTGTATGTGTGTAAAAGATATTTGGGGGTCGGTGGGAGTAGGTAAATGTGTGTATGTGTAGGTGGGGGGAGGGGGTTGTGAGGGGTGGATGTGTGTTAGAGTGTGTCATTATTGATGTATGTGTATATGTATATGAAATAAAAATTGAGATTTTAAATAAATGGAATCTAGATAAATATGTATATAATCTCTATAATCATTTTAATATGTGTAAAATGTAACGAATACAAACTTGTATATATATATATATATATAGGTCAGTATATCAAAGAGAGAAAACTATATATATATATGCTTATTTGGGCTGATATATTAATCAAAAAAACAAGAGATAAAAAAGTGTGGGTGGGTGGGTGTGTACGTGCGTGTGTGTCTTGAAATGAGTTTACCTGACGATGTAAATCGATATGTTGAACTTTCGGATAAGTTATTAGTTGTTTAGATTGTTGAAGATTAGGTAGGTGTACCTGCCATATACCAAAACTATCAGGTATAATAAAATTATCATCTTGCACATCTGAACAAGGTATACCCAAATCTTTACCACTATCCATTAACTCTGAAATAGGCCAATGAAATGATGGCACACAGTGTGCAGCACCAATTTCTGTTATTGTTTTTGCGTTTTTGTCATATATACACACACGATACAGACCTTTATGAGATAATTTTATATCACTGAGAGGGTGTATATATACACATTTGATTTCTAAGTAGAGTTGTTTGCTTAATATCAATATATATTTACACATATGTATACACACACACATGAATTCTAGGTAGAATTATTGTGTGCCTGCTTATGCCCATGATTCAAAGTGTGTGATATTTATGAATTTTTGGCTTGGATTGATATATGTATGAATTGGAGTGTGTGTATTTGAGTGTGTGTGTTTAAGTGTGTGTGTTTGAGCGCGAGTGTTTGAGTGTGTGTGTTTGAGTATGTTTGCATGAGTATTTGTGTTTGAGTGTGTGTTATTGAGTGTGTGTGTTTGAGTGTGTGTGTTTGAGTGTGTGTGATTGAGTGTATATATTTGTTAGTGAATGTTTAAAAATGTGTACTTGAGTGTGTTTGTGTGAGTGTGTGTATTCGTATATGTCTTGTATAGGGCTTACTTGAAGATTAAAGTACCATTGGAAAATTTTGAATTCGGTAGAGTTGTCTTTTCAATTTGTTCAGCAACAAATTGACATTCTGTAGCTTTTGGTTTCATAATAACTAAATGATAATCATTTGTGTGTGTGTGAAATTTTAGGCTTAAATTTCTTGGGGAATTTGTTGTAAATTTAAATAATTGGTTGGTGTTTAGGCCTATAAAATAGTATTTATAATTCAATTTGATTATATATAAGCATGCTATGACAGTAATTAACATGTAACAGTTCACATATTACACAGACACACGCATTTATGTATACACTTATGCACTCACATACTTATATACCCACACACACATAGAACCCTACATACATGTTAAAACCCCACAAACAGGTTGAAACCTACACACAGGTTGAAACCCACACACAAGTCGAACCCTACACACACATGAGACCCCACACACATATATTACCCCATACACACATAAATCCTAACCACACATTAAATCCCAAACACATATATAGTAACCCACACACATACTTAATCTCAAATATACATTTAATCGCACACATATATTTAATCCCACTCACATATACATACACACATAAACCTAAATAAAGATGTTACAAGTAATTAAATGAAGGGAAAATATATATTTATCTACATGAATAGTTTGGTTGAATGAACTATATATAGTTTAGAAGGAAAATGATAAATATGAATAAAAAATAAATAATTAATTAATACACAAAATTTAATAAATAGGAGAAAGCATAAAGTAAGAATATGTATTACCTAATCTTGATATACGTTTAATATCAGACCATATTTGTGTGTGTTTGTGACCCTTCCAACAAATCAAATAACTCAAGTTTATTTCTAAATTTATATTATTGATAGAGCCCCCTTTATGTGATGAGTTGATAGCACTTGGGGATACAATAAAGTAATCTTGGTCTTCTATAATACAAATAATTGTATATATATATATATATATATATATATATTTGCATAGGGGTTTTAGGTACTTGTGTGTATGTGCGTAAGTACATTTTAATTGGGGTATTAATTATTTCTGTGTGTGTGCGTTTGTATGTTTGTGACTGTATATGGGCGTTAGAGAATTGTGTATGCAATTGTACGTAATGTTTGTAATGTTTTAGCAATATATATATATATATATATATATATGATTTAGGAGATTTGGGTCACTAATTACTTAAAAATTGTAATATTATAGATATATATTGTGTTTAATAATAATACTAAGCTTTATATTCATGTGTTTGTTTACAGGGGTTTAAGAATGTGTACCTACTTGACCATATCTATATCAGTGTGGTTAGACTTTGTTATATGTATCAAAAACTCATTTGTGGGTAGTGGATAAACTTATTCGGGTTTGTGTGTGTATGTATAAGGAGAGTATAAAAACATATATTCATAGCTGTTTAAAGATTTTATTTTGAGGGTGTTATTTACCTCTCTGACAGGTTATAAAATCATTTCCTTTATCAATATTTGATTCTGATAATCTTATAAACTTTAATTGATCATTTTTATCTAGTTTTGAGCCTTTAAAAATAACTGTGGTTTGCCCTTTATCATCCTCTATTTATGTGTATGTATGTATATATGTAATATTGATGTTATGCTCAAATGTATATTAAAAATCACATCTAAATAGTTTATATTCTATCTATCTATAGACCAAGAGTTTTCAAAATTAGCAGACATCAAATTTATATTATTAATTGCAAATAGATAGATTATTCAATAGGATCAGTCAAAGAATGAGACGTGTATTTAGTAGCTCAGTTATGTGTAGATACATAAATTCATATTATTGATGCTTGTATGTATAAATATATATATATATAAACATCTTTTACCTTTAAGAGAAACTGTATCTGGTCTAATACCTACAAACGCACACAAAAATTAATTTCGAAATGTATTTTAATTATGAAAATTTTAAAAATGTAGTGTATGTACACTCACCCATATCTCTCACATATCCCGTTAATTGTTTGTAGTCTAAAATCGAATTGCATGAGTTTGAATGTTTTGGGTGGCAATAGCAAATCTTAATTTGTTTGATATCATTGGGTATAGTGCTAGGTGTGATTATATGTATTTCGCTTGATTTCCAGAATATTTTGTGTGTGTTATCATTGGGAGAGTACACCTCACCATATCCCGTAGAAAATGGAGGAAATGCATTTAAAAATTCGTTCTTTTTTGATAATTGTATAGTCTCACTAGGCAATTGTTTTCCACACAATTTTGTACTATATGAGAGTAGTATTTGACCTGCTGAAGAAATATTGTTATGCCCCATCATCTTCAATGAAAATTCATTGTCCAATAATATCATATTATCTGTAAACTTTGGGCCTATATGTGAATATGTTATATGAAAGGGTGTATGAATAGTTGACTTTAAAATCTTTTTCAAAAGTTTATATAGTCATATGATTTGTGATCAAAATAGACATGTGTATGCACACACAATGATGGAATAGGATAGTGACACATAACTTGAAATAATAGGTGAAGCTTGCACACCGTAGATAGAATATAAATATAGTATACACATGTGTTAACATATGGTAAATGATTATATTGACAACATAAAACCTATTGTATAAAAGCTAAAAATGGCTAGAAAAAATCTAATAATTTGAGTAAAGACAAAAAATGGTTGTGTGGATACACAAAAGAAATAGATATAACAATGCTTAAAAGAAACAATTTTAGGAATATAAGGTAGAATAATTAAATAACCAAATTTATAAATATACACACTAAACTTGAGCCATAACACACAAAATATGAGCCATATGCACACAAAATATGAGCCATATAAACAAACCACAGGGTATACATATATAAAACTCGAGTAGTGCACATACATAACACCAGATACACACACACACATACAACACAAGATATATACACACGAGATGTTAGCAATATACACTTAAAAATAAAGTATAATTTGAGCAGGTAAGCTATAATACCAGTCAAATTATAGGTCTTTAGAGGGGTTGGGAAATCATGTGCATGTTCACATTTTGTACCTCCACACCAGCATATCAAAATAGAGTCACTGGAGATTTTATAGTGTGTTTCCGTAAATTTAATTTTGTGTGCATATATGCCATGAAAATTTTTATCATCTTTATAAACCTCTGAGGGGCTTAAAATTACCCCTGTTTCGTCGAGTGTAGTATCATTAAGTGTTTTACATCCAAAATTTTCTTTTGTTATGGGGTGATAATGAGGTATAATAGCTAAACGGTTTGATTTATTTATATTATATCCATAAACATTGTATTGAAATGTGGACTGCGCCTCAACCCATTTACGTTCAATAGAGGAAGGACCTAGAAAGTGAAAATATATATAGAATAATTTCTTATGTTACTTAAAAGTAATCATATGGTCTTATAAAGTGAATTTAATGTGTAAAGATGAAAATATTAAAATAGTTGTATTGGGTATATTATTTATTTTAGAGTGATTAATAATGAGTTAGTGTAATGATATTAATAAGATAGCTATGATTTGTAAAATGAACTTAGATTCATTAGGGAAATGATATATGAGTATATTCAGTGAATATATAATTGTATAAATAAAACTTCGAAGTATACCTTGTAAAACTATAAGATGAGTTGGATAAGTGTATGAGCTGTCTAATTTACATCCTGGATCAGATTTCGCTAAACCATTACACCAGCATACTGTAAATGAAATCAAAACATTTATTTCATTTTCTGGATTGATTAGGCTAATGTCAGGGGTGATGCTAAAATCCTTCCAGCTCATAATTTTCTCATTCATAGCATCAATCATTGTGGGTGAATTAGCATATTTTGAAAATATGTTTGGTCTGGTATAGTTGGTTTGTTTATGGCAGACAATTTCAGTTGAATTGGGTAGATTTTGATATATATGTATATTCGATTTGTTTGAGAGATCTTGACCTCGTATAGAGATGTCGAAATTCTCTCCCAAGTTGGCCTTAATAACATTTTTAAATTGAATTGGGCCTAAACAATGAATTTAATATATATATTTGAATTTTGATCTTGAAAAACGTACTTGTAAACAATAATTGCATGTATAAGTATTTTATTATTGGCTTATCAATCAATTCAGTATAACATTGATCTGTTTATCATATATTTTTTTAAAATTATTTCTGTATTGCTCTGGTACGTGTAAATATATGAGTAGTGTATTGTAACGCAATTAACGATTTAGGTATTAATTGACTTTATATAATTGATATCTTCTTTTAAGGGTAAAAAGTTGTGTGTTGTGAACTTATATATACTTAATCCTAATTATTTATGTGTCTTTGTGTGTTGTGTATATATATATTCGAATTTTTAAGCTTTAATTTAAAATGTTTGTTTCTTTTAAGTGTAGCTATCTTTAAAAAATGAATTTAGCAAATTAGCCACAATTTCATATGCATATATATCTCATTAAATTCATTCACACAAACCAAATATTTTAAGTACTCCAAGGTCCAATTTGATACTGCTATCAGTAGAAGGAATCCAGCACAAATTGTAATTTCCATTCGGTAAGGGTATGGGGTCATTGAGATAATAAACAATAGCGTGTGTTTCAATCTTAAACAAGTTTGAAGGCCCATCATTCACATGTTTTAAACCATCAAATTTGATTTTATCGGTGTGTAAAGGTTTGTGTTTAAAATTATTTACATTTTCATTGCATTTACCCTATAAATAAAATAAGATTGATCATATGCAATATCTATTTAAGATTTTAATCACAAGTTCTAGCTAGGTACATCAAGCTGAATCATAATGGAAAAATATGCATACAAAATATAACCCAAATCAAGTAATATCGTGAGATCAAAATAATATCGTGAGTACTTGATTAAAGCAATTTGATTGCTGTCACATGATTCACATAGAAATTGTTCGCATGTTTGAAGATATGTCAATTCTTATATGAAAAATTGCACTACGCGTGGGTGAGGATTTGCGTGTTTTGTACTTAACTCTAGGTGTGTAATAAATATAGTATAAATGTAAGCCTAAGCTAATATGGGCATGAATATGTGTGTTATTCCTATTAACACACGCATGAATCAAGCAAGCTACCTCCTGGACACTGATGTAACTTGACAAATTTGAACTGATTCCAGCTAAAAAATTACTAGATGAATCCAAATGATTCACAGCCTCTAGCTTGAGCTTACATTTTTTTCCAGAATAACAAATAGCATTTGTGGCAAGTTTTGGGCCTAATATTTATGATTTTTAAAATAAATTTGAAATTCAAATATTTAAATTAGCTTAAAAGCTTAGGTAAGTTTTAATCTATGTGCAGCTACAAAGGTATATCTATTAATAATACAAACTCCAAAACTGTTTAGCTTTTGCAAAAATATCCTATTTTTTTATCCTTGCACACTGGAAAGTTTTAAAATTCAATTAATAAGCACACACAAACTCAATTAAGCATTCATCCAACAAAGTTAATAAAATTTATAAATTCTTCAACTAACATAAGAATGTTCCTACAAATTACCAATAATTTATTGCTTCTAATATACTCAACATTGAAATTAATAACATGAGAGATTAGGAAAAAATTGCTTTGATCTAATTTTCACCTGAAATAAAAATTTCTCCGATCTTACTGCTATACTCCTTTGTATATTGGCATGCGCTGCTTTTCTCTGCATGGCACCAACAAATTGAATATTTTTCGTTACTGTTAATAGAATTTATACTAATAGTAATATTATTCGAGGTAGGGTCCCAAGGCACTTTGTCACTGTCTTCAATGGGTATGCTGTCTAAGTGCTGACATTTTGTTTCATTTGATATTGAAAACTTATCACTTTTTCCAAAATCACCTAGGATAAAAGGATAAATTAACATTGGGGTCAAATTAGATAAAATTTTAGGCTTTTTGTTGTTATTTTGATTCCTTTGAAAACTTACAACAGTGCTGCTTAGTCTTAATTATTTCATTTATTCACTAATTTTATTGTTTTTCAAAACTTGAGCTTTGAATTTGTTTAAACCTAATGTATATTTTAGCTAAAATATTCTATTTAACTATGCTTTTCTAGAATTTTTATTTTTTTAATTAGAAAAATTTTTTAGTATAAACCAATTAGTGGACAAAGAAAACAGTTTACCATCTAAATGGCTTGTGCGAAGATGTGTTGGTGAAATGCCATATATAAACAATTCTTTTCCTGGACCTGTTAATTTCACAAAATAGTGGAATTAAGAAACTAGATCAGAAGATTACTTACTAAAAACTTTATTAATTTACCTTTAACCTTTATCTTGCCTATTTCATACCGAAAGTTAGACTCGGAAGCACAAGGGCCATCTATATCAGGGCACCAGCAAATCGACAAAGGTTGTTTGGTAGATACTGTAAAAGAGTTATATAGAATAGTACATAAATCCACTTTTCTTATTTATAGCTAATGTTTAATCTTAGATGGTATAATCATGCTAGTAAACTATTTGTTTTGGTGATAAACTTAAAGACATTATAGAAAGCTAGGATCGAAGTATCAATAAGTTATGCTATTAAACCCAGTTAAATCACAACAATTGAGAAATATTTATATTATTATTTTAATATAAAAGTTCCCCATAAAGAAACAAAGTCTGGTACTTGTAAATGGTTCTTTAAGCCTGTAACTCGCATGATTTGATGTCGTTTGCACAATCTCAGTTTCACCATTGAAATCAAAACCAGGAATCCCTATTGTTGAAGCTGTACAATTTGGTCTAACCTTAATTTTCCCATTTATTTCATTAGTATTGAATTTGATATTGTTTAAATAACAACTTTTACCCACCCAGCACTTAAATGATTGGAATTTTTCAGGGCCTATAATTCAATTAATATAAAATAATTAAGCCAACACCAAGATTATGGTGCAAAATAATACTTTGAGTATTTAAAGTTGATTTAAGCTCTTAAAATTGAAGCTACCATAATACCAATCATTTTGAGCTCCCCGATCTCTCTTTTAAATTGTTCTGGCTTATCACATAATATAGGATTAGTGGCTCTTTCAAAAGCTTCACACCAGCAAAGCTTGAGTGGAAATTTGCTAACACTTTCATCATATATGTCTGTCCAGCTAAATTTAGCACTATTTACATTATCTTTTTCAATCAAAGCCTTTTTTGAAACACCAATTGAGTGTTTTGTGTCTAAAGGTTCGCCACACTTTTGCATTGCTGCAAGTGACTGACTATTTCGAAATTTGAACCCATCTATGTCAACCGAACAAGTTTCACCGGCTAAACATCTTTTATTCAAGTAATTGGGATCTGGGCCTAAATAACATAAATCAATAAAATTTGATTAAATTAGAAAGAAATGACTAAAAAAAATGCAAATTACTAAAAGTGGCCGATTTAAAAAGTAAATATCTGTGTATGATTATCTCAATTTTCTGGCTTCTTATTTCGCACCCGTAATTTCCAGTTTCCCAACCACTGAAGGGCAATTTGTTGGGTGTGTAACTTCACAAATATGTATTCTGAAACTCATTGAGTTGTGATTTTTAGAAGTAGATAAATTCCACATATCAAGAGAGTAATCATAATTCAATATCTCAATCTCCCTTGGATCATCATTTCCTATTAATTTTAATAAAGACTCTTCACGAAGTTTGGCTGGCAAATTTATCTTTAGTTTCAAGTCCACTAAGTCCTTAGGATAAAAGGTGCCTATCCATATATCTGGTAGAATAGTAAGATAAAATTACTAAATTTAATTATTAAATAGAGCTAACAAAATAAAAATTACTATGAATTAGAAGATAAAAAAATATTTAAAATAGCATCATAACTATGCTCTAAGCACCATAAATCGTCATTTTCCCTATGGATATGTGTTCACTTTCGCAGTCGTTTGAGCTGCACCAGCAGATATCATATGTAGCTGGGAAACTTGTCAAAGTGGGGTAAAGCTTCCTAGCTTCGAAGCTAAATGTTCCATCACTTGAATCAAGGCCAACCCAGGATAAATCTTTTGAAGGATCCGCAACTATGTCAACTAATTAATATATTAATGTAATTGCTTTTAAATAGTTTTTTTTATAAGGCTTTATATAACTATGCTAGGCCAAAAAATAAGCCATGACAAACGTATAGAATTGAATGAATAATGTGCAATTTTTTTTTTTACTTCACATCAAATTTATCCAAGTATCTTAATAATAATTATAAAATATTACTAAAATTTCCCAAACATAACAAATTTGTCATGTATGAATTAATCCAGTGGTCAAATTTTTTATAACTTAAATTGTGCAACAGGTACTACCTGATGAGCAATCCTGTTTTAAATATATTTTGTTCTCATCCCCAAAGCCATCGCCAGCTACGATAGTCACACAATATCCTGAGTAATTACATACCAAACTCTGATCCATTATGGGGCCTAAAATTATTGAAAATCACAGTTCTTTAATTTAACACTAACTTAACTAGAAATGCTTCAAAATGTTAATGTTTTTTGGCACACTTCATAATTAAATATACTGCATTGGTATACTTACCTTTGATATTAAAGGTGAGGGATCGATCAAGTTCTGTATAATCACTTGTTTCCACACAGTTTTCATTCAATTTACACACGCAGACACTCCAGTCTTTATTTTTATTATAGTTGTGACTAATTATAGCATCAGCTTCATATGAATCTTGGCCCTCTGTAATTTTAATTAAAAGCAATTAGAAAAAAAAAAACCTCTGTTTTATTTAAAGCTTGTCCTCACAAGTGTGTTAAAAAAGTACCCAACTACTCATGGTAATTTATCAGCCTCAGCTTAATGTAATCCTATTATAACTAAGTTACAGTGGGCTAGGACTAAGCCCCTTGGCACAAAAAAAAATCAAGTTTTAATAATTCTAATTAAATTATCCCTTAGTAGAATCACACAGAGTAAAATACTTTAAATTATAAACTACCTAGTGAATTAATATTTTACTCTTCATTAATTTGATTTTGTTAACATAATTGAAAAGAACCACTTTAATAAAAAACATTGCAATTCTCACTTTTATGAACTTTTATTGACTTTGATTCATCAACACTCAGTCCACAACTTGTAGATCCATTTATAAGTAAAAGCTTATCATAATTATATTGTTTACTGGAGCCTGTCATACCCTCAATTTTCAATGGTCTCCCTATGATTGAGGTTATTTTGTGCCCAGCATCTGTGTAAAGCAAACACTAATTTATTAATTACTCTTGTTGCAGTGTAGTTTTGTAAGTTATAGAAACATTATCATGAACATTAATAGCAGATTTGAGGAGGTGTTAAATTAATTATGTTTATTCAATTTTTACTAAATTAGATTATAAAATTATCTATGACATCAATGAAAGCTGAATTCTATGATTTTTGAGCTTAAGGATAAGTTCGAAGGGATATCTACATTTTGCTATATTTACTGAAGTAAAATACAATTTAAAATTTCAACCTAGTGGATAGTTTGAATAATTAAACAGTAAACCTTCCAAGTGATCATAATTCAGCGTTTAGGAATTGTTATAATTTAATTTTTAAAAATTATTCAAAATAAAAGTCTAGCTCGAAAATTAAAAACGTTTGCATCAAATTACCTTGTTCTCGGCTCATTTCAACATTACTAAAAATATTTATAACCAGAACAAAAATTATGATGAACAAACGCCAACATTCTATCATTATGAAGGCTTTATAGTTTACTCATTTAATGCTTTGTTAATAGCCATTTGGCTGTAAACAGTTTTGTTAATCATTGAATGTTAGTGTTATTTATAAAGAAACATATGAAGCATACATATATAGGCTTAGTGATATAAATGATAGTACTGATTTTTATTGTTATAAAAATTATAGGTCCTCATATTTGCTAAAAGAAAATTAAAGTACATTTCAAGTAAAAAGCAGCCAAATATCTTGGCTAAGCTTTTTTCTAGCAAATAGCAAAATAAAAAAATCAGATTTATATTAAAAAATATATTATATATATACTTTTGTTATATTACGATTTATATACAAATGTACAAAGTGTTAATTTAAAAATTATGAGGTATCCTCATTGCCAAATTGCTGCTTACATTTTAATCAAAAAGTACCATACACGTTGTTTTACATCAGTTATAATTAGCTTTAAACAAAATTCGAAAGCTATTTCTACAAAGCTTGTGGTCTGTCAAATACATTTAAGTAAGTAAAACTTATATATTGTAATAGCATAACTAACTGTATAATAAATTTCTAAGGCTCTATAGTCAATAACGACCTACTAGAAATTAGCTACAGTTTATATTAAGATTATGCTCATAATTAGAGATTAAATCAAAGCCCTTTTATTCAAAAGCATAAATCAAATGTTTTTCTGGGCGTGTTTACCCATTTTAAATCTTATTTGCTTGTGAAATTTTATTCAAGAGTTTTTAGTTAACTCTGGCTGGGATTCTTTAAGATAATAAAGGTACTTATAATCAATGTAAATTTGTTTATTTTTGTAAATTATGAATCATTTTAGCTTAATCAGGTTTAGGTATAATCAATAAATAACAAGGCCTAATAATAGAGGGTATTAGGTAGGTTAAATAAGGCTGCACTATAGTCTTTACTGTTTTTTTTATTTTTTATTTTAGCAAAGTCTGTAGTGACATTTCTTAAACTTTATTTATATGTACCGTCTTGCTGCTTAGAATAGGGAAAAAAATAAAGCTGCAAAATTTTCAAAGTTGATATCTTATATTTACACTATTGTTGTCAAACTATTAACATTTAGCACTATTTTTTCTATATATCCATCATTACAATTAGTATAATAGAATTAGAAGATTAATCATTAAACAGAGCTAAGATTTGGAGTTGTCAAAAATACATTTGACCGAATTGACACTAAAAAAATTTATTATATTGTTAACAACATGAATTTAAAATCAGGCTTGGAATTTTCTAAAGATAAATTGATTGATTAATTTCTGCTCTATTTTTTTGGTGAGATACAAGAGAATTGTAGAGGATTTAAATTTTGATATTATATTTCTTTGAAAATTTAAAAAAGCGTGACCGAGTATAGTTATCATATTTATCAGATAATTTTCCCTAGATAAAACTTAGTTTTATAAAAGGTTGCTAAAAAAATCATCCACGTATGCTAAAATTGCTGCTATAAAATTAGTTGAATAAATGTAATTTTTCTTAATCTTCAAATGACTTCCGCATATCTTCTCTAACTTCTAAATCTCGGAAATTATATCCTACTGCTAGTTGCCACATACAAAGTTGAGCAATCATTGATCCAGTTTGTTGTGTTATGCTTTCATTACCTATATCTTTATTTGCACCCAGTCCTGAGTAAAAGTAGTTTATAAAAAAATATTAATGATATTTAGTTTTCATAAGCTGGTTAGTAAAAAATTCAGATTTAAAAACTAGAAATAGGTAAAGTGCTAAATAAAAAGTTACCATCAACAACAATAGTTGTCAGCCTTCTCATTGCTTCTATCACCTCATCTGAAATATTCTCGGTGAGAGATCTAATTTGCGCCTCTGGTAAAGACTTTATGAAAGCTAATAAGTCATCGTATTTGAGGTTTGGTGTTTTGCTGAAAGTGTCAATCTGTTCCTGCAAAGATGCAATCCTTTTTCTCAATTCATAAATCAGTAAGGAAGCACTTGTTTTGATTACTTTGCCATCAGGAGTTTTGAAATGTATCTCACCACTTATCTCCATGTTTGATAATCCCGATGAATGTGAAGAGAAGTTCCCATCCTCATATTCTTGCTTAGCAGAGCTATTATCGTGCTTTTCTATTCTCGGTGGTTCGATTGGTGTGAGAGAGTTATAAAATACATTATGGCTAGAATCTAAAGATGTGTTCAAGCTCTCAGATAAGCTCATTCTATATTCTGCATTTTTAAACATGTAACCAGTGACTAGCAGCTGATACATTAAGCTTGCAAGCTTTTCTCCAGTGGTGAGAATAGTTGTTTCCAGTGCAAATTTTGGAAGGGTTCCAAGCAAGCCCATAACTGTTATTTTAACTGCTTCTTGCACCCTACGTGGTGCCGAATTAACAAAATTCATAATAAGTTCATTGGGAGCTTGTTTTATTACAGCATTCAAGTAAGGGTTTGCAGGTAGAAAAGTGTTGTTTTCTATTGACTGATCTTGTGTTCGTGGTTCGTTAAAAGAAAGAAAGAAGTTTGATGAATTGTAAAATTGTTGAAAAGGTTTTTCATCTTTTGTGTTATTTTCGGAATGAGGCCGACTCATGGACAAGCCGTATTTCTTTGCAATTTGTGAAATTCCCCAAAATATGTCAGAATCCTTAGGATTTGTAGAGTTGTTTGATTTATCAAAAGGAGATGAACTATTTTGGGATTCATCTGTACCATTAAAACCATCCTTGCCATAGTTATTATTCATAGTTGAGTACAGTAATCTACGGGGTGGGCAAGGAAAATATAGTTTGGAGTGCATTTTTCTTGGTTCAAAATGTGATTTGCCATACATGGAGTAGTAAGTAGCTTTACATTTTACGAATGATAGGTTTCTTAAAAACTGTGAGGTGCTGAAATTATTCAGATGTTTGTTACAAGAGTGCCTGAAGTACTTATTTTTATCATAATAACATGTTAGTAAAGGATTATTTATATATAATAGCTCCTTTGGAAACTTTGTGGAAGTTGTAATAAAAGGATAGCTTACTGAAATTCTCGTGTATGCTATAAGCAGAATATTAAAGCTAAACAGCATGTATATAGCAAGCAAGTTACTTAAGCCTGCTGAGCAGACATGACTCCGTTTTATGTGTAACGTCATTTATAATTTGACGGACTTTTAGTGTAATTCATCCTTCTGGTTAATCTGATAATATGAGTAATATTTGGTTGGATTAAAGGGGTGTCTTTTTTTGCATTCTCAATTCACAAGACATAGGTTCAGCTTCACGATATACTTATTCTGACTTATCATTTTCGAAAAATAATTAGTAAAGCTCTGAAGGAATGCATTTATCACAAAATTGATACTGAAATTATGAGGATTTAATAGATTGTCTCGTGCTTTGATAGTCCAAAATTAATTAACTTGCTAGAATTTTAACTCAGAATCTTCAAAATTTGTACAACAACCTAGATGTCGATTTTATTATTCTATTATTCAATAAATTTAGGTAAACTTTAGCGTAGTGAACTTTGTTTGCCTCTCTTACAGTATAATTTTTATATGGCCTATTATACCAAATAGAACTAAAACTTAACAACCTTGAGAAATTCCCTTTCTCATACCTACAGAACTCTGTAATAAATTTGCTTGATACAATCTATATTCCCCACATTTTAGTTATTACATATAGGTGAACAACTAAAACAACCTATAAGTTTTAAATTCATATATGCTCCTACAGTTAAAATTAGTATCCATAAATCTCATGCTTGTCTTAATTATTCAAGAGTAATTTCTTTTAAAACATTAGCCTTTAATGCTACACTAGCCTATACGTTATGCCTAAGCTACAACTATTCAGCCCACTTGACATTCTGTCGTATATTAAAAAGATTAATTTGTCATATCATCCCGGGAATTCAGGCTCGGATGCATGTAGAAAACTAATTAAACATATCGAATCACCCAAGAGTCGAAAAGCCTTTCCAAAACTGGTTTATACTTACCAATTTTTGGGGTAACTGACTTGAATATTGACTGTAAAAGATACATACCAAACTTTTGATACTCTTATCTTAGGTATAACAGCCCTTCAATTATTGAAATAGAACTAACAAGTGGAAAACTTTTCAAGTAAGTTATACCGAGACAAATATTTGGTCAATTCATCCCTTTTAATCACTAAAACTCAGGTTTCATGCAGACTATTTGACTCTCAAGGAACTTCATCTTCAATTTGATAAAGATCAGTACGAAGGTACTACTCTATGTGCTATTCTTTCTAATATTTCTAATTCTTATTTCTTTGCATTACTCAGAGCATCTTAAATATATGAAAGAACATTCCCTTGAAAGAGTCGATGATATGGAATGAAACTATCGATATGAAGTTACTATTTTATGACTATTTTATAGCTTAATGAAATGAAATCCTATTGTCAAACTCAGTATGAAACTATAATCAAAGTAGATACTTTTATTTAACAACTTTAAATCCAGATAAGAAATTTAAGTAAAATGCTGCCAGAATAAAATCATATACTTGAAAGAAAATCATAAAATCTCTTCTTAAAATTCTAACAAATATTCTGATGATTAAAAAATATTTAAAAGAAAAACACACAGCTTACAAGAAGCCTCATATTTTATTGTTCCTTGAGAAAAACACTTGAAAGTTTTATTAAAAAGTGTCATAAAAATTTGCTTATTCTTGAGTTGTTTTATATAATTACATGCAGAATGTTTCAAATTCGCATAAATTTTTGAGAAAAAATATAAATTTAGATTGAATTGTATTAAAAAGTATTGTTAAGCAAGAAAAACTGAGTATATAGATGATCATAGGTAAATTTGCCTATTTAGAGTTTTAAATTTTACGCAATATTTAGTACTATGCAGGAGAACAGTCCCCCAAAAGTTGGAAATAAAATCTTGAGTGAAAAATTTACCATTTAATCAATATGATCTCAAGTTTTAAGCAGCATAGATAAACATGCCTACTCGGTTGAACAATGAGGCTTCACAATTCTCCTTTGTAAGTTGAAAATTATAACTACTAGGCTTTATTGAAAAGTTGCTAAAAACTACCTACCTATTTAAATCATAAGAGATCAAAAACTTTATAAATTTCATTACGTCGTCTACACAATTACAACCAAACATTTCCTCACACACCCTCTGATGCTTAGGAATTACTTTACCTCAACTTCCACTTGTTCACCCAACAATGTGAAAGCTTTTACTACCCAAACTCCCAACTTGTTGATTAAGCATGGCAAAATTAACTTGAGGGGGCTAATGAGAGACTTTTACAAGCAAGTGCATCCAGGTAATATAAATTTGGTTTTTTTTACTGCATTTATCCTCGAAGTATACCTTGATAAATAGTGTGACAATTGAACTTTTTGGTTAATCCAAATCCCTAAATTCAAATTTGTATTAATCTTATCAGACTTAACAAGGTTTTCTTCATCTAAAGCCAAATTGGTAAACGAAAAATCATTAGCTGAATTGAATTCATATATCGATTTACTCGAAAGAGCACTAATCGAACGCGGTAATTTTTCTAGATTTACTGTGCTAATTAACTCTAGGAAAAATATCTAACATACAGGTATTAAAGAAGAACTAACAATCACAAGCAAAACTTTAAATTTTTTTAAGGCATATCGCTCATGTTTTGGACAAATATACCCTGAAAGATGCATTCCATTTATAGTTTTGCTACCAACTCTGAGAACTAGCGCCAGTTATACTGAAAAAGAAGCGATCGCGCTAAGGTATATTATACTTGGTTATCACACGGGCTATTACCAATTGTCAAATTTTTATTTCAGTGTTATACACGGGCTATCAAAAGAGGCGAACAGTATCGATTCCTCTTTTTCCCCTTCCCCTAAGCCCAATCCAATTTTTAGTGCTAAACATTCTGATAGGTATGAAGATAGCACTTAGATAAAGTTTTATTTAACAATTTCCTAAAATATTCTTAGGCAAAAGTTAACAGAATTGTGGGACACAATGACTTATGAAACATTGCATAAGGAATCAATCTTCCAGCCTGAATCACTTTACAAAAGGTACCTTGTAGTAGTATTTCATCCCATACCTCCTGAAATTTGTAAAAGTTTTGAAAATTTATTAAACACTAACAGAAATACTTATCTAAATATAAAAAGGAAAAAGTTTTTTCAATCTTCCCAGGTAATAATCTTTCACTACACACAAAAAATTTACAGTAAAAAAATTCGTTATAGTGCATGGACAACATATATAGTTCAAATATCCTATCAGCCTTTCACAAGCTGAATTGTTTATTTTCAGTTTGAACATAAGCCAAATTTTGGTGGCCCTAATCATGACATTTGGGATGATGAATCTTCTATCATTAAGGCGGGATTTCATCCAGATTTACTTTTTTATGACAAAAATCTAAGCCATAAAGAAATTAAGGTAAATTCTCTTAATATATCAAAATTAACAGATGACTATTTCATGGCCATTCCTATTACTCGAAGGAGGGTAAAAACAGACTCAAGGGATTAAATTTAACAAATGAAACCGATATTTGGCTTTTATATAATACTTTAAAAGTCATTCGAAACTCAAACCCTGCAATAAGTATAATGATAATTCCAAAATGTTCAAGTTTTGGTATCAGTCGATTTGGTACATTAATGGTAAATAAAAAACTAACAAGTTTAACCTGACTCCTATTTAATCGATAAAATACGTGTTCTATTATTTTCAAGATTCCGAGTGATTTTGACTTATGGCAACTTGTAGAATATTTAGAGAAAAACTTGGATACCATTAAAAGAAAGCGCGAAAATGTATAGCTTCAATTATTTAAATTATCTCAATTGGTTATGTTGAATTGTTTATCAATAATTAAAACAGATATTTAAAGAGCTTCAGAGATGTAATGGATCAAGCTGATATACCATTTCATCCTAGCAATAAATAATGAAAATAATTCAGGTATTCAACACACTAATAGTCTAGTTATTTTCAAATAAATAATTCTACAATTATTTTGCTCAATGTAGGTCTTAATTAATTAGAAAACGCGGGAAAAATTCCACTAAGTCTCTTGCTTATCTTTTTTTCTTCTTCTTGCTAACAAGTTTGTTTTTTGAATTAGTTTGATTTTCTCCCGTGTTTAATTTTGAGTTTTCTAACCAATCCTCTGCATTATTTTGTTGAACCAGAAATTGATCTAAAGATTCTCGTAAAACGTTGATATCTTTTGATTTTTCCTTGTAAGGCTTTCCTTCGCCAATTGGCTCTTTTAGACATAGCCACTGAGGATCCATACTTAGCGGTTTTCTCATTTCATATGCATCTTCTACTTTTGAATAATAACCAGGTAGCACTCGCCAAACTAAATAGCCTAGTCGTTTATAAAAATCTATAGCCATTTTATTTGTTTTTCTCACAAAGAGATCAACAAAGTAACAGGATAAATTTTTATTACAGATATCTTCAATAGCATTCATCAATCTTCGGGCAAGGCCAGAACGCCTATATTGTGGTGCTATAGATAGGGCAGTTATATGACCATGCCAATTCTTACCTACACCTTCAACCTTAGCTGATCAAAAAACAATTATAGTATAAATACATAATTATGATGTTTTGTATTAACAAAATATCAAAAGTCAAATTAAATGTTGCTCAACCTATAAATTTTTATAGTGTACACACTAAATCAAAAGAAATAAGCCTTTTAAGTACACAGAACCTAATTTAATAATATAAAAGCCTATGTAAACTTCATAAATTATTTTGAATATTAATGTATACCAATCATATATCCTGCGATTTCTGCATTGCTGGTTTCTGATACTATACATAAATTTGGCCAGGTAGTTAAATACATGAGGTACATTTCAAGTTCAAAGTTTTCTGTCCATATATCTAAATTAATGGAATTAAAGTGAAAAAGATCCTCCACGTTCATTGGTCTTAGCTTAAGCATTTTTGAAGATATATATCATATTAGTGGCTAATGTGAATGATATTATTATTCGATTCTGAAATAAAGGTTATAATATAGCATGTTTAAGAGTAATGAATTGTCAAAGGCTACGCAATAAGAAGGGAATGTCACTAATTAATGAAAATAAAACAAGGAATGATATAGATTGAGTAATAGGTTTCAATGCTTTAAGATAGAAATAAGTCATGTGCTTCATTAATTGCACGAGCAAGTAATATAAAAAGAGGTAGGAAGTGTTCAAAAATAAAATATTACTCAAAGAAACACTCGTGTGGGTTAAAAGTAACAAGGCTTGAGAATTATAAAAGCTAAAATAGTTGCACGGAGTGGGGTTCGAACCCACGCGGTCTTCTGACCAGCAGATCTTAAGTCTGCCCCCTTAACCACTCGGGCATCCGTGCTTCACAAACATTGTATATAATGTAGATTGACTATAAGCATTAAGTTCTTCTATACTAATAAGTACTGCTTGATAAGATGAATAGGGTGAAACCTGCTAAGGCAAACTCTAACTGGTCCCAAAAATCTAATTAGGATATTCAATAACTATTTGAAGATAATTTTAAGTTATGCTAATAAGAAACTACTATTCTATTAATTTACTATCTTAAGTGCCTAAGTTGATGAAGTCTAAAATAGGAAGGTCTAATAGTAAATGCCTCACATGATCCCTGAGCACTAGAAAACCCAAGCAACCGAGTAAGTGTGGTCATAGGATCGGCTATTGATAATACGGCACGTAGTGCTCTGGACCATAGGCATTTTATATATAGAGCCTAACAAGGCCTAGTAGTAAACCCAACAAACTAAAATGCATACATACACTTGTGTATATATGGGTCAACATGTGACACGTGTGGCGTCCTAAAATCAGGATAGGGTTGAATACTTTATTGTCGACTTATAATCGACAAAAAACTAACTCTTTGCGAGGGAGAAGTAAGTATTCCTCTGGTATAGTAAAAGTACTGAGGAGCAATGCAAGGGAGATTACCATGCACTTCACCTACTTTGGTCCTCCCTCCGCTTCTTTCAGAACCTCATATCAATTTAATCATCTTTTTTCTAATTTTTTCAGATATTACCATTTGAGAATATCTCCGATACTAGTATAATTTTTATTAACTTCCCTAATACTATGATCTTTACCTTTTGACTATACTTTAACTAGTTCGATTTGCATGCAAGACCTTTGAGAAACTCACTTGAGCGTGAAGATTTTCATCTCATAAGAAGACACTTATCATACCCGTACGACACCAACATTTTTAGTACTATCAACGATCCATTTCATGGGATCTATAAAGGCAAACAGTTGATATGATAGTCATTACATTCTAGCTATGCCAGTTCAGTGTTAGTAAAGCAAATTTCAGTTAGGCTAGAAAAGACTCGAAAAGTTTAGGAACCTGGCGACCATCATTAAGATTGCTCTATGGATATATCACTGTCCTACAAACACTAGGGTGCTATTCTCTAAGATTAAGGTAGCAATAAATATAAAATTCTTAAAAGACAAAAACAAAAATTCTTAGCCTATGAACGTACAAAATTACTAATTTGTTCTAATATGAAAATTCCAAATCATTAATTTTAACTCGTTTCACCAAAATTTTATAAACTTCGAAATTTTCCCCAATCTTAATTGAAGATAAGCAACACTAACTTTTCTAGAAACCCTAAGAGCCCCATAATTGGTTATGTTTCGTTTTTTCCTTATTTTCATATAGGATTCTATCAATGCTTGATTTATATCAAATCAACAGGTGTAGCATGCTACTATGCCCTAATAAGGCCTTTAAAATGGTCACAAACACTCGGTGAAATTTACTTAGTTAATCAAATATCGATCTTCACGAATGAACAATGTACACAAGGTCTCAATTTTAAAGCTAGGTAAATCTTTGCTCGTATTCTAAAAACTACAAAACACCTAAACTCATCCCTATCAAAGACATTTACAATAACATTCTACCCATCGACTATTTTGATAAGTTTCCTACCTATGACTCACAAAACAAATACGAAATAAATTCCAATACTCTAATTACAAATCAGCAAACATAACGATCTTACAGGATATAAAGCAGAGCTCTAGCCTTATTCAATAAAGTTTCAAGGCTCAATAAAAACTTGTTCAAAAGTTTAAACAATACCCAAATATCTTTTTCTGGCGATACCGACTTGGATGTTAAAAATAGACAATATAGGTCGCGCATCAACAAGTATATTACTGTTTCTAGCACATGATAGCGTGAACAAAGCTATCTAGGAATAAAGATTCGAGCTTAAATAGCTACGCTTAGAGAACTTACAAGTCCTTATGACAAAATTCACATCCAAGTTTAACAGCAGATGGAAAAGAAAGAGTAAGGTACAGGATTTGTCTACACTGAGCTTAGCATAATAAATGTCAGCTAAGTTCCCTAAAACCTTGAATTTTAGCTACTAGTAAAGATAATCCAATTCTTGTTTAATGGGGCCATGGCAAGATACTAGATCACCAGCCCAATAGTATGATAGTGTGGCTAAGATAGTTCAGGTTTTATACGTTAATTTTATAAATGGTACTCCTAAGTAAGTAGGATAGAAGAATACCCTCTAGGCAAGCATAACTGACCTTTTTGGCAAACCTCAATGCCACCACGGTTTGCAATATGAAAAGCAATACACCTGGCCTATCACGAGCCAGCTCAAGAATTGAACGCTCGTGTCAAAAAAAGACCCAAAGCTTATGTGTGTAACCCTGGACGTAACCAAAATGGCACCTACCCTAGAATCCCCCATTCAATTTTCAACTGTAGAGCCCCAGTTTCCACCCAAGAGGTAGAACTTCATCGTTATATTTAGAATTCGCATACAGATAGAAATATTATTTAATATTAGAGGAAGTAAGCCAAGTAAAGAATTTAACCTAAAGCTGAAATAGTTGTGAAATTAATCATGCTCCAATGCACACTGAAAAAGTTACAACCAAAGTTGTTGTATGTTGTCTTTCTGATAATCTTAAATTCAATGGAACGTTGAGTTGGCACCTGCATTTGATAATGCGTCTTAAATATACTGGTAAGGTTATCTGCTTTGACTTCAGAAATAAATTTTGGAATTAAAAAGTTTTAATTTAAATGGAAAATTGTTATACAATTAAGGTCTGGATCAACTAGCCCTAAGCTTGGATTTATACACACGTAAAGCATTATTTCCTAATGTGCCCTCTAAATTTCATAGAAATGGCTTGATAATAATTTAAAAAGATTCTTAATTGTCAAAGATTATATAAAGTTATAAAAGAGTTGAATTTTTGTAAACATAGGTTAATGGGGTTTTGTAAAAAAAAAAATTTCATATATATGTAGGATAAACTGAGGAGCTATGAAGTATGTATATATATATATATCTTAATGAAGCAAAAATGTTATAACTAAATTTTGCTTGGATACAAGCATTTTCAGAAAGAATATCTAGAGAATAAATAATACTTTCTTATTAGTTACTACCCATTGAAGATTTATAATTAAAATTGTAATATAAAAAATTTTTGTGTCATTTTCCTTATTTTGAGAGCTAAAAAAAAGATTCTAATTTTGGAGATTTCTTTTGTAAACTTTCAGCAACTTTATATATGACACCGAAATTCCTTAAAAACTTGCAAATTATTAGCAATGATCTTTATTGGATATAAAACTAGTTTTTCATAATCATGAAAAAATATTAAATACTGATTCATAGCTGAAAGTGTTCTGTAGCTTAGTTTGTTAGATATAAAGGATTGTTAGTTTGGACTCTATTTGTTGTATTTAATTTAAATATTTAATATAATGCAATGCAACAAATTTAATGTAGTGTGCATAGCATGCATAAACGAATAATAGTATTAAATAAAAGGCGTTATGTATATCAAAGAATTTGTAAAAGTAATAAAGAATTGAAAAAAAAAGTAATATTGCCTAATTAAGGGCCTGTGGCTACCATATAAAGAAAGCTTTTATAAAAATTTTCAAGTGTCATGAGGGTGATTATAGGTAAGTACATTTTCATCTACACGAAGGAAAAAACAGATTGTCAATTGAGCAACGATTTTAGTTTATGTCATTCAATTCAACTGACATCAAATTAGCTTATATATATGAGCTATTAAAAGATTATGTACAAAATATGAGGTGAATAAATTGGCAAAGTAATAGGTGCAGCAAAGCAATGCAAAAGCTTGCGATGCTTTTAGTGCAGTATTGATTTGCATTTTTTAGTCAAACAAAAGCTGACGAAAATTAGCTGAAGGCTATATAAGATTTAAACTCTACAATTTAATCTTCACACAAGTGTTTAGTCGCACTATCTACCTGTCTTAAAAATATCTGCATTGTAGCTAGAACAGCTGTAATTGCACACCTAGCTATAGAAAAAAAATATGAGCTATTAAAAATAAGCCCTGAAAGATTTGAAAAACCTAACTACATCCTGACCCACATGTGTTATTATCTAAAGCAAGTCTAATCTATCTTTATGCTATTAATTCTGCTGCACATGTACATACTTTTTACATTCCCCCCCCTAATTTTGTATATTTATTTATCAACTTTTATTTGTTCTTTTTTACCTCGTTTAAGAAAAAAAGTCAAAAAAACGTGAACTTTACCTTAATTCAAATTAATTGCAGTATGACACAATAAATAATTTATATTTTTAACATTTTCTTTATATTTCAATTGAGAATTATTAATTCTTATCACACGAAATAGCTAATATTTATATAAATACAAATTATTATTTAATTTCATATTCCATTTCAATTCCACAGTTCCCATTTCAAGTAAAGGTATCTTATATCATTAAATTCTAAACTTCCCCCATCCTCCCCCCCCTTCTTTCTTTACCAATTTTTTCCAAAATTCTATATCTTACAATATGACTACTTTGTTATAAATATATAAAAATGATTAATACTCATAAATCTTTACAAATTTGTCAATACAGTGTTCATTAAACTTTCTATCCCCATTTATAGATTTATTTATTTAGTATATACATTGAAAATTCAAATACATTATATAATTGATAATTAAAGCAGATGAAATAGATACTAGTATTTTTTAAATACAATACATAATAGCATAATAAGCCCTTGCTAGCTAAAATTTAAGCAAAATGTAGCTGATAAATTCTTGAATTTTTTTGTGTTTTTGTGTAGAATTTTTTTTTGTTTATATCTAAAATTTTTTCCATTGTATTATATCAATTTTTTTTCCAAGTTACACATGATACACAAGTCGAGTGCATGTGACAGATATATACAAATTAATATATGTAACATATCGACTATTTATATGATTGCTATCTTTTTTAAATCACTCTTCTTATTTCAAATTGTATAAATTTTTATAATCTACCTTTCTTTTTCATAAAACAATGTAAATTTTTATATTAATACTTGTTATAATGTTATACTTCATTTTGTTTCTAATCAGTTAAATACAACACTAAAGATAATCAGACACATATCATCAGTTTTTTACTTTATTCTTGATTTCGGAATCCAAATGGATTTCTTAAACAATTATAGTGAAAAATCAACAAAAAATATTATCAAATCTCACTTTTCTTTTAGTCGTGAAATATCGCTAGAAACTACAACCTGGTTGAATGATTCACCAGGTGTTTTCGATTATGAAGATGATAATATAATTTCTACTAGATTTAATATAAAAAGCTCAAGTAAATTAAATGAAAACTATTTACAAATTACTTTTTTTTTAATTTTATCTTTTTTCTATTTTTTAGATGAAAATTATTCAATATTCAAGACAAAAAATTCTTATATAGTCCTTCAATCGGATAAAACTAGCAATTATTTATGTGAAAATTCTGATTCTATTAATATATTTGATATATCCGTTAAAGAAGGCATAGCTACAATTACTCCAAAATTATTAGACCCAAATGATAATGATAATATCTGGTTGATGGTTAGCAATTTTAACTTTGATTAATTCATTTTTTAATTTTACATTACTATTTATTTTAGGTAAAACCCAGCCAATCCGATATAGTTGTTAGTAAAGGTGACATTATTAAATTAGGTCGAGTAAAACTCCTTGTGAAAGATACGGTCATCAACTCAGCTCCTGATACGAACATTAACAAGGTAATTTTATTTTTCCTTTGCTAAAATAGAATTGTCCCTAACCTCCATCTTTCCCAAACAGCAATTTTATGATTTTCTTCAAAATGAGAATAAAGAACCAAACCCGACAAATGAATGTAAAGATTGTTTAATTGAAGCTAATCAAGATGTTACAGGCTATGAAAATAAATTTTCCAAACGAACATCTGAAGTACTCACGATTTACGATTATGACGATTTATCCGATACAGTATCTAAGACTTCTTCAAATGAGAATTTAAATCATGATCATCATCAATGCATTTACGAAAATGTATGCACAACTTCGACCTCTTATTGTAGAATATGTTTATGTGATGATGATGATTCTGAGAATCCTTTGATATCGCCTTGTAATTGCAGTGGTTCAATGGAATCAATACATCTTCATTGCTTAAGAACATGGATGCATGGTCGATTAGAGACTCGTTCGAAATCTAATGAAGTGGTTTCCTTTTTCTTACGAGAATTATCTTGTGAATTGTGCAAGTGTAGATATCCACATCAGATTGAAAAATTTTCAAAGAAGTATCAGCTTATGGATATAGCCACCCCAAAAACTCCATATATGATTCTAGAACCAGTGAATGATAAAACTGGATTTTATGTTTTCTCGTTTTTAAATAAAAAAACTATCAGCATTGGGAGAAGTATAGAAGCAGATGTAAAGTTGTCGGACATATCTGTGTCAAGAATACATGCATCGTTCAAATATAACAAAAATACATTTTTACTAGAAGATAACAATAGCAAGTTTGGAACATTGGTTTGTTTGAGAAAACCAATAAAATTGAACAATTTTCGATCCAAGTTACAATTTCAAATAGGAAATTCTCTTGTAAATATTCGTTTAAGAAAGAATATCAACTGGTTTTTCAATTGCTTCCATCCAAATCAATTGCAAAATGATTTGCTTACCTCTGTAATAACACCATCACTTTTGGTAAGAAGACGACGAGAACTTTATGGATTACCTAATAATCAAGTAAATAATCATTCAAATAACCAAGAAATAATATATATATAATAATGGGATCAGTAGCAATAAAAATTCTCGTCAAAAACAATTATATTTTTAAAGGTTTAAGAGTCGTTAATTTAATTTCAAACGACCTATAGTAGCATATTAAAACGATATTTTTTACTATAAATTGGTAGATATAGTATTTATTTACTCCACGAATTTTTGGTATTTTAATTATTTTCACAATTTTTGTATGGAGTATTGACAAATAACAATTGTAACTATTTCCCCCATAACATCATAATTTCTGAAAAATTTGACTAATTTATTTTCATTTGTTTTCATGCTTAATTCAATTAAATTTGCTAGATTATTCTGTGTATATACACCGAGTTATAAATAGATTTATCTAATTAAATAATTTATATGAATTTATATATAAAGAGATTTAATGTAAAACGATAATATGATATATTTAGTTTTTACAATCGTATTTCTACATCCATTATGGGTTGTTTCCTACACTCCTATATTAAATGGAGAAATGAATATAAAAGCTTTAAGAATTTTCTCAAATATGAAAGATGCTGCTTTAATTTCCTTTTCTAAGCAAAATTCAACAAATTATGAGCTTGCTCTTGATGACAAGGGAAATATGATATTTAGAACAGGAAATTTACCTATTATGATTATAAACAAATTTGGACTAGAAACGATACCTTTAACTAGAGTCGAGTAAAAATGAAATATATCCTATTCAATAATGATGTATATAGTGTTACCAGTGGCATAAACTTACTTGGGGATGTTTATTTCAATTCTATAAAACAATTTAGGTTGTATTATTCAGAATATTTCGAAGATGGTCAAGCAGTTGGATGGGATAACCATAATTACAAGAATCTTGTAAGTGAGTGCTCTGGGATTAGGATGTTAGGCGGTTATGGTATTTTTTCCAAAGTTAGTTGTAAAGTAATTTGAATTTAAGTTTAATGACTTCACGCTTAGTGAAGGGTGAAATTACCAAATTGATAAAAGATGTCCCAATACATTCCGAAGTAAAGATAAAAGCTACATTCCACTTTATTGACGCATGGGTGAGACTAGTTGTTAGACTAAAGATTGCTTATAAATTTGACAGGTTGGAGAAACAGGTCCTCAAACTCTTCAAAATTTCCCTTAAAATATACAAATGTCTGCAAAAGGTTTTATGAGGCTAAGTGTTGGGAATGATAATTCTTTACTCCATGTATGGTCTGAAAGGTGGAAAATAAAAAATTTCTAAAATTAAGCAAAACTAAGCTTAAGTATATACTAGACACTCGCAAGACTCGGAACAGCTCTCGGTTAGCATTTGCGGGAGTAAGTTTTTTCAATTTAAACAGTTTGTAGTATATTTATGTTTTAAAGATAGTGCAGGCGAGGGAAAGTTTGCTGTTCCCATAGTAAGTTTATTCAATAAAATTAAGGATTGAAAAAGTATTTAAGATATTAAATATAGGATATAACTGTTCCTCACAACTCCAACTGGATAAGAGTTGGTAGCTTAAATTTTAAAATTAGTGAAAAAAAAGAATTATTAATCTTTGATAAAATTTTGATTCCTAGGATTTGGAACTACACTAGAATCAGATGACCCTTATGATCAATCTTGGGGAGTTAGTAATTTTCCAACTTTAGTAGGATAGTTTTAAACGATTTTATTTGTCAGGTATCCTCCATTGAAATTTATATTCGATAAGACTTAACAAAGGAAGATGATATAAAGCAAATATTTAGAATTATAATTTTTATTTATAATTGAATCAATTACCTTAAATTAATTTAAAGGTTCTATGTGAAATCGCTTTTTCCCTGCTCTAAGTCTTGTACCTATATTTTGACCTTATTTTGAAGATTTAAAAAAAATATAAAACAAAATTTAGTTGTAGAGTCAAATATTTTTGATCGACAATTGATACCTTCTAATATAAGTGCTACACGACCTAGCGAATCGGGGTCATCGTTTTCTATTCTCTAAGTTGATTTTTAAAAAAAATGAGGTCTAGTCTAGTTTGTAAGTATAGCATACCGTCCAAGCTTCAGAAAATGCGGCTGTGATTATAGCTGGAATAAAAAGGGTTAGTTACATGTTTCATGTTTATTACTCTAGTTCTTTATTTAAGGTTTCCTAGTAAAGAAGGAATAAATCATTAATTAAGCACAAATAATGTTTACCAACTAAAGTAATTGCTGTTGGGCAACTAGGAGCCTTATCTTTCCCAGGAACATTCCTGAGAATTAGTAAAATCTCCCCCCTGCATAAATCTAAAAGTGCCTTTCTTGCTGAAATAGTAAGTGATGATTTAATTGTGAGCTTCAAGCCTCAAAATCAATATCTAATCCACCCTACCAGCTCTTCTTAAATCAAAAAGTCTAAAAGTATCAGCTTTCGCGTGCTCCGCTTCTAAATTGATTGAAACATAAATGGTATTTCTTGAATTTCATGATGAATTTTGTTGTTACCACTAGGGTGCTCTTCAAGAAAATTTATCCACATATCCTCCTAAAAAATTTCTGGTGAACTTTATAGGCTAAAGAGAACCTTCCAGACTAACCTCTCTTTTCCATGTTTGAACGTCCAGTTCCTCTGTATTCTGTGGGACAAATTCCAGTAACACTTGAAGCGCTGAAGTTGGAGTTCCTATCTATACATATAGATGGAAAGTAAACTAGAAAATCATAAGAATAGTCTCAAACAGACTTGACAACTAAAAAGCCAGGGTGCAACTAATGCTTCCTCATTTTCTAGTAACTTTTTTGGTGCTGCACAATTAAATTATATTTAACAACCCCTCGATAATGCCAGCTTAAATATATTTTTGCAATGGCTTGTTATATCTATAATATAATAAATAAAAATACTGCTTAAACATGAATTTAGAAACCTGATATATCCTCAAAGTCTCCCTTTTCATCGTCACTTGTTGTACCATTCATATCGCTGTTGAAATGTTCCTTGTTTTGATCGCGAACCTCTAGACGTTTTATTCGCCTTTCAAGGCAGTAGCGTTCTTTAAAAACAAGTAACAAATATAATGACGGAATTTTAGTATAGCTACACACCGTAATTTTAGGTAAACCTTTCTCAGATGCATGCAACCTTTCATTTAATTCTTGCACGATTGATAACAATGGATCATACTTTGTCACAATAAACGTCTGTAACTCAGCCGAAAATGGAGAAGGATTCGATGGGGCTTGGAAGGCCATCCTAAAAGCATTTTTTGTGAAAGTAGTTTAAATTTTCTTAAAACAGTATTAATCAGAAAGCTCTTAAAAATTTTGTTCTGACACCCAAAAAATTCTCAAATTTTAGCATGTTATCATAAAACGAAGGTAAAAATTTGGCTTCGTTCCTTACGTGTAGATTGAAACTCTATGTGATATTATGCAATAGTATAGCAATCCCTGAAGATCATAAATACTCTTTTTTATTCTTATTGGTGGAAATGGTGGCAAATTAGAGCATAATTACAACATAAATACTTTTCAAATTTTAAATAGTTCTGATATGCGAATTATGGGTATGTGGGTTTTAAACATTTTGTTAAAAAAAGGAAAATTTGAGGGTTTCGGTTTCAAGACCCATATTTTCGTAATTGTTTAAGCTAGTAACTACTATAATTTATCTTTATCTTTTTGCCCATGACTCTTGCATCTACTTGGGATGTAATTAATGTATAAATATAAAGGTTCTAGTAAATTCTTTTAAGGAAAATTTATTTGATCTGACATGAGGTAAAGAATGGCTCCTAATATCATTATTTGTAACTACAAACAGTTTTGGAAAATTAGAAAGTCCTTAACAGAACTTTTTAAGAATAATATCATCATATGCAAAGTGTAGCAAGAAGTTACAAACAACTATTAATTAATAAATGAGCGGACTCTTTAAGGGAATTCGAAATTAATGCTAAATCAGTAATGTTAGATTGTGATTCAAAACCAAAAGCTTACTTAAACTAACGTAAAAAGCATGTAACCAATGTTAAATATTCCTATAAACTGGGAATTAGTAAACCTTAGAGAGTGTGGTAATAATTAACTCAATTGTCTCGGAGGGATAAATTTAATCAAGAGGTGCTAGTATGTGAGCTTTCTTAACGTTTATTTATCATAATAAAACAATAGAAGAGTAGATTTGTTAGAAAGAACTTCGTTGCACATATGTTATTTCAGTTAAAAAACTTAAAAAAATTAACTTGAAAGATTAAGATAGGAATATCATATCTTCTATTTTGTACAAACCAATTTTTGTTCATGTTATGTAATATGTAGAATATTTTACAAAATTTACTTGTACGAAGTATAAAAAGCTGTATATAAATTACTAATAAAATTGGATTTAGGCTATAAAAAATTGATTAGTTTAATCGTATGTGTAAAATACTTAAAAATTTGTGTTTTAAAAATTCATTATGATAGTGAAATGCTCTTTTTCTTGCATATATTAACCAATTTTCCAAAAAGATCTCCAGTAACAAAATTGTTATCCACGATGTTGACCAAGTACCAATTATCATGTATCTGAAGTTCAAAACGAAGTTAGTAAAATTAAAAATAAAGCATGTATTTCTCAAGTACCTTTTTTATTAGTTTGTAGCTTGGTGATTGTTCGTCGTAAAGTGATGCCCAATCAGAGACCCAGAGGTCGAAAGCTTCTGGTTTCCAGTGGAGAAAAGCAGTATAATCTGCCACCGTTGGCTGTTTTATTTCTTGGCCTTAAAAGAGTGTTATTTAAAAGGTTTTCAAGAGAACAGCAAGTTAAATAATAATAGTACCTTTAAATACACCCCAGGTTAAGGCATTAGTTGCATTTTGGCAATTAGTATGGAATACACCTGACAGGTTCATAGCCATGTAATTTAAGTCTAGATCGTCTTTGATCTCAGGTAATATTGCTTTTAAGGATTCAGCAGAGCAGAAGAATTCAATATATGCCTTTTGAGAATATCAGGAAAAATAATATTGCTATTGTTTCATTTATGATTATTTTAAGCGGATATATAAGCATTCAAAAGTTTGGGTAGATTAGATGACGTTTGCAGTGTAAAGGATACTGATCTATCTAAAATAAAATTTTGGTATTTCTACCTTTTGGAAAACATATCCATCCTTAGGTCCCCATCCAAAAATTGGATCAGTTGATGGAGAACAATTTACTCGTGGTTGAGAGTTTATTGTTAGAAGGCCAAAATGATTGAGTTGAATCAATTGCTTCTGGATGAGAAAAGTCTCAGCTCTTGGTTGGTCCTGGCACCATGGTAATCTTGTGACACAGTCGTTATTCTTTATATATTTGCTGAATACTTCTGAAATGTCTTCAATTGAGGTGAGCTGACTGCACCACATTGCCTTACGAGCTTCAGGTGACTAATGCAAATTCAATGAAAAAATTTGTATTTAAATCAAACTGAGAATGTTATAAGATTATTTAATGAGATTAAGTTGAAAATGAGAATCATACTCTCTCTTTTGGGCCAAAAATTGTAGATGAAAAATTCTCCCCAAAAGCAGGTGAATCTGAAATATATATCAGGTAACAATTCAACAAAAGTCTCAATTCATAAAGTGTTAAATACCAGGATTTCCCCATCGTCCATTTGGGAAGTCATCCCATGATGAAGTCCTATATACATAAGACCTCGGTCTATTCGACCAAAATATAGGTCGAACATCTTCTTTACGTCCGGCAAGTGGTCTCCAGGGTAACTCTCGTTGGGTATACTGTAAGTTAAGCCCCTCAATTATTCTGATTATAGTATTTTCAAGATTAAGAGTGTAAAAGTGAAGCCCTTCTACTCCTAAGTTGATAAGATCCTTGCACATCTGCTAAATATTGGTTAATAGTGAAACAATTGTTTAAAAGACAAATAGAAATATTTGACCTTTATTCCCAAAATGACGCCCAATTCTTTTACTTTCTGATCGTCATTTTTAACAGCTTCAATTTCATCCTAATCAAAAGAGACTGACTTAAGCAAAATTGTTTTGATTGTTCGAAATATTTACCAAAATATCTTTGGGGACATTGGGTTTGCAATATTTGATGGTTTTTGAAAAGCTTGCATATGATTGAATGGGTAATATTCCTGTTGAAATAATTATGATCCAATAAATATCAAAATTCATATTAGTATTTTGAAGCCAGTTAATCTTTTATAACTCCACCTGGAATTATGGGCTTAGTGATTCCAATTTCAGTACATTTATTTTGAAAATTCTTAAACTCTTCGACATCGTAAAACATTTGAGTAATAACAAAGTCAGCACCTGCATCAACCTGAGAATACATCAAATATTTTAAGCCATGGTTGAGCTTCCAAGAATATGTTCAATATTTCAATTGGGAATTACTTTTCTTTTGAGGAAAAAGAGATCGTCATCTTTATTGGGGCATTCTAAATGGCCTTCAGGATATCCGGCAACACATATACAAAATTGATTTCCAAATTTTTCCTAAGTATAATGGTTACAATTTTATAGAATAGTTGAATTCCAAATTACAATAATTACCTTCATGTACCGAACCAGTTCTTCTGCGTGCTCAAAACCATCCGGTGTTGGTTCCCACTTAGATTGAGTCAATAAAGGGTCACCTCTTAGTGCCAAGATATTGACAATATTTTGCTCAAGGCACTGAAATCAAGGGTATAGAATAAATTAATTCCTTGCACTTCATTTAATCAGTAATAAAAAATTTAGGACTTGTTTCAAAATAACATCAAGTTGTTGCTTCGAAATGTTTGTACAGGTTATGTGCAGTAGTGGCTCCAAGCCGTGGTATTTGATTGCATTAGAACAAATTTCAATTGATCTTTCAGATGATCTTCCTCCATCTCTCCAGGTGACATCTATCCAAAGAGGGTTAAAAGCTGCCATACGATCTAACCTGTCGTATAAGTTCAACAGTCCCGCGTCAGTCTTAGGGGGGAAATATTCAAAGGAGTAAAAAGGTGCTCCCTCATTTTCACATTTCCATCTTTCAATTTTCTAAGAAAATGCAATAAATCATCATAGCCTAGTTAGGTAAGATTCGGAGTTAATATCATTTCAATAAAATTCTCAAATTCAGGTAAGATTATATTTTAAATTGTTACTCCTGCAATCAGCACCAAAAATGGGATTAAAATGGCTATATATATGTTCGGGTTGTGATCTTATCAATTAAAATTTTCTAGGCTTTCAGAAACAAAGTTCTGTTAAACCTTGTTATTGTTAATAAAACTTCCAAATGGTTGGTCTTAAAGACTATATAAAATTATTTTAATAATTGGAGAAATTGTTTATTTTATTGAAAAAATAATAAACCACAGGTATTCAACAAATTTACCTCTATAATCTTCATTTTTATTTAGTTAACTAAAGGCTTCGAATACCTTCATGGGGTTTTTGTGTTTGACTGAGCAGTATTTGCAAAGATAATAAAGTATATACTAAATGGTGAGATTCCTTTTACCTATTTAAATTTATAAAAAATCAAATATAATCACTTCACAATGTCTTATTTATATATATTTCGAGTTGATTACTATATAAATTTTGAGACTGTAGCACACTTGAGGTGTCTATGCAGTAGTTCATTAATATTCTAAGGGTAATGCTTTGGAAATTATTTCTTCAAAATCAATCTAAAAATTATTGTTAGTGTGTAGTAACATGTCTTACAAATTAGGAAACTATTTTTAATAATATATTATTATGGTTTAAAGTTGAGATAGTTCGATATACTGTGCTTTAACTAAAAAAAACTTGTGTTTGCAAAATTTCAAAATGTAGTTATTAGTGATTAATAGAGATTATAAATGTTAAATAATGTATTTTAGTGGCTTGGAAAAATAAAAAGGAATGTGGAGAGTAAAGTAAGTTATCTCAGCCCCCTTTAAAAATTTTTATTAAAGAAATACTTAAAACGAAATGGAAACCTCTTTTTACGAAGAGGGGAAAATTAGAAGAAATGTTTTTATCTCTTAAATATAAAATGAATGTTTCCCACAGAATAATTTTGATAGAAATTTGAAATAAGGAAAACTCATGAGTTGTATGAGTTGACCTTAATTTACATGCATGCTTCGAAGAATTCTCTTGCAAATGCCGTATAACATACTTCCTGATACCATGAGTCTGTATTAAATAGTTAGTATAATTAGGTTCTTCTTTTTATATAAAAATAATTTTTATACTGGAGATGTTCTCAAAATTCAAGAAATAATCCTTAAGTTTTCCTAGGACATTGTTTAAGTAAATGCTTGATTTTTTTAGCAAAAAGTGTTAATAAACCTGTTAATGCTTGCCAAGTCAACAGATAGCTGCGTACCTGACAATACTCTAGGTGTAAATTGTTAATTCACTCTTTTAGACATCGTAAAGGAATAAGGAATTAAAAGTGTGTGCATGACTTTTATAATAAGAGATTTGGCTTTGCTGGGAGTCTATAAATTATAAATTTTTCTGAAACAATAGCAACTTCACTTATTTCACTGGCAAAGTAAGATCAGGTAAAATGGTAACACTTTTATCATGCTTTACATTTGGGAGGGGCTGTTCTCTTATAGATATAGTTTGTGACAATCAGTAAAAATATCGAAAGCATTTAATTAAAAATCGACACAGAAGCATAAGAGATAAAAACTTAAAATTATTACATCAAAACATTTCATAAACACTTTTATTCAAGTAAAATGTGAATTAATTTAATTCATCTAATTACAAACTATAGTTTAATATTTATGTTTTTGGACATTGGATTATGCTTGACAGAATTAAAGAATCTCTAAAGAATAATTTAGTTAAAATGTGTATTAAAAATAAGAATTTCATGTGGATTGCTTTTATCAATTTGATCTGGAAATTTGAAATTCACAATTTCTTATTAAATGAAAATGCTAATTTTATATATAAGATCAATTACAATTTAAAAGTGGATTATCATGAATGTGAAGTTCGTCAAAGCTTTCGAACTATCAGATTCCAATTGACTCCGAAATGTTTAAACTCTTGATGTTTTAGAGTTGGACTAGGAATGTAAGTTTAAGAATTGTCATAACATTTGAGGCATCTAAATGATCTTGATTGGCATAAGCTATTTGAGAATTTGCAAAAATACTTTATTTTCTAGTGTAATTTTCTAATACAGAAGATATGTTCTCCGAAGTTTCTCATAACTTCAATTCAAACATCAATTATTCCGAAAATCACACACACTATTGTACAAAAGTTTGTAACTTTGTATTCGAAACTAACTTTTACCTAGTTTGTTAAGTCAGCTTATATAGAAGCAAAAATCAGTTGACACCTTAATGTGATTGTTGTTTTTTCTTTCACTTATGTACATCATACATACTGAATTGAAAACAAATAGAGACAGATAGATAAGCTTTCGTTTATTCTACTGTTATTGCATTGGGCTTAGCTTCTCATGTTTATATCCGCACGTTTTACACGTCAACTTGGTACTCACGACATCTGAGATGATTATATAATCCACTAAAGGGTATTTTTTATTCATTTGAATATTCATAAATCTTCCTGACCTTCGAAATATCTTAACAACTAAAAGAAATAATATTGATACAATTTTTCATACAATTATATGTTAAAATTCCATGAGAAAGATTAACTACCAATCTTTACCAACCTCAGGGTATCTTATAGCTTATTCTGCGGTTTTATGAGATAAGTAAAATTTCAACATTGGTATTCAGTATTATTAGCAACTATGAGCTTCACTACTTATATGTGCTTTTTGGATAGAAATTAGCATTACTGAGCCCATATTTGATAATGTTGATTAAATACATTTTAATATGGTGTATAACAAGTATTTTAGCTCCTTACACGCATATTCAAGGGCTACACACTAAACACAATCACCACCGTTCATCTCCTTATATATGGGCTAAAAATAAGCTTAGAATTAATTCAGAATTCAATAAAAACAGATTTAATTTCCAGAATTTTTTGCTTAATCGTTTACAAAATAGAGAACTATTAAACTATATAACTAATCCTAACCATCTATTTAGGAATAAGGCACGCAACTTTACGAAGACTTTACTATTCACTAAACTACCTATTGGACCATGTAACTCGCATAATGACATTGCCACTTATAACTTATATGAAAGGTATGAAAATTCTCCAGCTAATCCAACGTCGACCTCATCATTATCTAAATTCACTGATGGGCCACCATTATCTACCGCCTATTCCATAAATCCTTTGGCAGAGCTTCACACAAACACAAACACACCAATACTTGATAAAATAAAATTTCCTCACGAATTAAAAAAACTTTCTTTAGAAGAGCTGAAAAAACTTTCCCATGAACTAAGATGGGATCTCATAAACAAAATTTCTAAAACTGGTGGCCATTTCAGTGCAAGTCTAGGTGTAATTGAGCTAACCATAGCTCTTCATTATGTTTTTGATGCTCCCGAGGATAAATTAATTTGGGACGTTAGTCACCAAGCTTATGCACATAAGGTACACCTTTTAAATCAATACACAGCACAGTTTCTGAAATTTTTTTCCTAATTCCAATAACCTAGCATTAAATCTAATTTTGCTCATCTATTTAAGATTTTGACTGGACGCCGAGAACTTATGCATACACTTCGTAAAAAGGGAGGGCTATCTGGATTCACCAAGAAGGAAGAGTCTATTTATGATACCTTTGGCGCAGGTAGGCAAATAAATAATCACTTTCACAATTTCTGAATTAAAAATTCCGAGAATCAATTAATGTTGGTTTATGGGTGATACTAACGTTGAGCTATGAATTTCATATGCCTTTTTTACAACTAAAATAAAGAATACTTGATTTTAAGCCAGGTCTACTTTTTTTTATTCAGGACACTCTTCAACTTCAATAAGCGCTGCACAAGGAATCTCTGTAGCACGAACACTACTAGACAAAAAACCCAACCGATGCATAGCTGTTATAGGTTATAACAAACAAATTTCTTTATGAATGATGAGTTCAATTTATTATCAATACCAAAGTACTTTGGTATTTAAGTTATATCAATCTTCTGAATTAAAAATTTCAGCTGAGTAAAATATACTAATTTTTCTCTTTATTTTTAGGAGATGGTGGTATAACAGGTGGTATGGCATTTGAAGCTATGAATTGTGTTGGATTCCTCAGGTCGAATGTAATCGTGATCTTGAATGACAACGGACAGGTCTCTCTACCCACTGGTACTTCTTCTGCTGGAGGAACCGGACCTGCAGGGGCACTTTCATCCTATACAGCAAGACTTCTTACATCTCGAGGTTTTCAAAATTTCAGAAATGCAGCTAAAAGAGTTACTCAGTTATTGCCGGATTACCTAAGGGTAAATATAAATACTTAACATTAGAAAAACTTTCGCTAATCATTTATATCTAGTATGGATTTTTACTTATTAGAATTAATGAATTCCTAAGAAAGGGATACCTTTTTTTATTTACCAATTATTTTTAAGGAAACGGCTGCAAAAATTGATGAGTATAGCAGGGGCATACTTACAGGTGGAACTCTTTTTGAGGAATTTGGTTTTTACTATGTTGGACCAGCTGATGGTCATGATATAGAAAACTTAGTTACAATACTAAAGAATATAAAAGTAAATTAACAAATTGCATTAAATGATTTATCAAATTTTTTAACAAGATCTCTAACCCTTATTTTTATCTTAATAGAACTCTGATGGAAACAAGCCTATTTTGCTACATGTAAAGACTCACAAGGGCTTTGGATACGATCCAGCCATGAAGGCCATGGATAAAATGCATGGTGTATTAGGCTTCGATATAGCTACTGGTAATCGAGTACCATCCTCTGATAGCAGCAAGACACTAACAGAAACATTTTCAGCCGCTCTTTCTGAAATTGGAAAAATTGATAAGAAAGTTGTAAGCTTCTTATATTTCTTAACAAACAAAACAGTCTATATAATATGAGAAATTAATCAACAAAAACGTGTATATCAATTTAGGTTGCTATAACGGCGGCCATGCCTGGGGGAACTGGCCTTTCAGATTTTGGAAAATTATACCCTAATCGTACTTTTGATGTTGGTATAGCTGAACAGGTTAGAAGAGCATCAAAAATCTTTATATTATTTAAATTATCAATTTAAAGCTTATGAGGAAATTTTTGAAATCTGATTATTATTAATTTGACCCATTTGTGATAATATAGCATGCTGTAACTTTTGCTGGTGGACTAGCGAGTGAAGGCCTCAAACCATTCTGTTGTATATATTCTACATTTCTCCAAAGAGCTTATGATCAAATAATTCACGACATCTGCTTACAAAATCTCTCAGTCAGGTCTTTGAGGAATTAATATCAATAAAAAATGAAATCATGCACCCTATTATCTTCTTAACTAACAGATTTATAATAGATCGAGCAGGCTTGGTGGGCCAAGATGGAGCCACTCACCAAGGCGCCTATGACCTAACCTACTTGGGGACTATTCCTAACCTGGTTATAATGGCCCCTAGCGATGAAGTAGAGCTCACAAATATGATCGAGGTTCATTCATGTGTTATATTTTAGTTAAGCAAAGTTACAACTACATAAATTATTTTTTTTGCTAATTAGACTGCTTATAATTTAGAATCGCCTTCTGCAATAAGATTCCCACGTTTAGCTGGGTATGGCCTAGAATTTCTGAATAAAAATTTCGGGTACTAAAATATTACAATTTAGCTTAACTCTATTTATTGAAACGCAAGAAATACAATTTATTCAAATAGGTACAATTTGAAACAGCTCCCCGTTCGGGGAAAGCCACTTGAAATAGGGAAAGGAAGAATAATTTACCATCAAGAATTAAACAGAACTAAAAAGGTTCAAAAATGAGTTGCCCACCTTTAAAGTTTTGAAATATTTCGCCATCTTTTTTACAGGTAGCTATGCTTTCAATTGGAACACGCTTAGCCGAATCTGTTAAGGCAGCAAAACAATTAGAGTCACAAACTGACGACATTCAAGTCACAGTAGCCGATGCTAGATTCATGAAACCTTTAGATAAGTCGTTGATCCTCAACCTAGCAAGTAAGAATGATATCTTAATTACAATAGAGGAAGGATCTATTGGAGGCTTAGGAAGTCATGTTTTCGACCTCCTTTCCTCAGAAGGATATATTGATCGCCATAATTTCAAGGTAAAACATCTAGATTACTTGTATGAAATTGGGTGATACTAACTATTAATCAAATGCTTGTTTATCTTTTAAGTTTCGCAACCTCCACATACCTGACAAATTCATTGAACATGGCAAACAAGAAGAACAGTATGAAGAATGCGCTCTTAATTCACATCACATAGTTGATAAGATTCAAAATTTACTGAAATAATTTCTCTAGTAATATTTTATGTATCCTTTTTTTAAAATTTCACATATAGCACCTAGTTTGGCCCGAGACTTTTATTAGTAAATTCTGTCTTTTATTCAATATACTTCAGAATAAACTTCAATTTTTTTGATTTAATCCTCTCAATTAATTAATCTTATTAATTAATTAACTTCACACCTTAACCACTTCAACATCTAACTTAGAAACAAAATTTTAGAATGAAATTTAAGCCACCTTCCTATTAATGTAAAATGAAATAATAAGTTTGAAACTAGCAACCTTTAATTTCTTTTCTATGATATTTTAAAAGACTTTTATATAGAACTCAAAACAAATACAATTTTATTTTATATTAAATCATTGTCGTATTTGTACATACATCATAAAGAGAAGTTTTAATAAAGCCTAAAACAGTTCATTTTATTCATATAACTTTAAGAACAAAACAAACTTCAAGAAAAAATAGATTACATGAGTCTAAAATAAATGATGGAAAATTCAATTCATTTATTAACACAGCTTGAATATTCAGCTGATGACCCAATGCGTAAAATTGAAGTTCTGAAAAATTTAATATTAAAAAAACAAGAGCAATTAGAGCTAACTTTGAAGAATAAGAATCAGATAATTGAGGTAAGTGAGCTCTTTTACCACAGATTACCTTCCATACATTTTATTTGGATTCAAGAGAAAGAATAAAATAATTGAGGCACTTTTAAATATCTTATTGAAGTCTGGGATGATTGATAATGAGAAAAAATCACGTAACTTAAAATTTTAAATTATCTTGATCAAATAGTAGCTATTGTTTAAAGTACTGAGCCCAATCAAAGTGTTTAATCCATTACAAGCAGAGCAAAAAAAAAGAAAACTGATCTCTGATGATGTATTCATAAATAATAGCAATGGCAACCCAACCAATAGCGTTGAACAAAAAAAAGAGCATTGCAAAAATGTCTTAGAAAGCCCAATATACGACGAACTATCAAGTAAGCTTTTGATTTTACCCACCTAGTTTACACAGCTAATGTAAGGATTTCTAAAACACAGCACAAAGTTCAGCATGTGACCACAAAATGACCATCTACCATGAAAAGCTAGAAGATTCTGATATATGCAATTTATGCTTATTCCCAAAGGATTCATCTCTACATTCATCTAACCGACCTTCATTATTTAAACTTAAATGTGGTATTTAAGTCAATTCCAAAAGAAATTAATTTGCTCAAATGTTATACTTGTCAAGGTCACGAATTCCATGTCTTATGCCTTTTCGAGTGTCTTAGGCGCCGTGAATGTCGAAAGGTTACCTTTTTGATAAGACATGACGACATAATTATATTATACAGCTTATTGAAGAGTTGTGGGATTTGTTGGAAAGAAATATCTAGTAGCGATTCAGAATCGATACAAAAACTAGCATGGTAAAATTGACAATGAAATTAGTTTGCTTTTAAGTCAATTCACCATTAAGTGATGAGAAAAAGAAAAACAGTAAATTCAGCAAATTGATGGCTAAGGCTATAGAGGATAAGAAGATTACTCAGGAATCACAACAACTAAAAATATTTTAAAATTTAAACAAGGTAAACAATAGTTACAGAGTTTCAATTTTTCAAACTCTCACATGAGCTGCAAAAATTTACAGTACAGGTAAAGATCTGGATAAAGATCTATGTGAACAAGCTTTATTAGCCTTAAATTTTTTGCTGAGGACTTGAGGCCCCCCTTATAAACTAAATTGTTTTCACATTGAAAAGTAGCACTATAAAATTTGTATTTGAAACAAGAATAAATTTTGGTTTTCCTCACCTAAATTTAATCTCAAAATTAATTTGAATTAATTTCCCTGTTGAGGTAACGACAAACTTAGAGATTCATATTAAATACATTTCAATTAAAATTATTATCTCCCCGTTTGGTAAGAAAAAATAAAATGGTGAATTGCAGAGATAATTTCTATAACTGCGATTTATTTAGATGTTCGTTTACAACGAAAGCCCCCTGATTGATGAATAATTAGAGTTAATTTATTGGAGTCATTATTCTAAATTGTCAGTCGCTCATTTAGATTATTATGATGGAGGCTTTTGTAGTTATGATACCCTTTGAATGTTAATCTGTCCTAAACAAATACAGAGAACTAGTAGACAATACTTATACTATACACGTCAATTTCCATACAACTAAAATGTTAACGTAATTTATAATATCATCAAATATCTAAATTTTAGTAAACAATTTCAAATGATACTGCTTTATGATTATTGAATTCCAAAGTCTAATTCAATCATATCTTTGAGTAAGTTGTATGAATACTGAGGAAAATTGTAAAAATCCAAAATTTTAAAAAATTATTACAAAAAGATAATATATACTTACTTAAACTTGAAATAATCAATAAATTTATTAAGCCATTGGTTAGTATAGTGGAAAAAATCATGATTTGTGAAACATGAGATTAAGTCTGTATTTTGTAGCTAGTAAATGATGTAAGGAAATCTAAAATTGTAAAATAAATGATTTACCTGCTCTAGGAGCAAGCTTAATCGATTGCCAAATAAGGTTCTGGTTGTAATTGTCATTCATGTTAATTAACAAGATATTAAGAGCTACAATATTGCTTTTATTCTAGAAATCTAGTCATAGCTGATGTTGTAAATTCCCAAGGTTGAAAACATCTATATAGTCTCAAAAGGTAGTGAATATTAGTTCCGAGTATAATTAGCCGAATGTTTTCCATTTTTCGTTCAATATTTCGAAGGTGAAATATTGAGCTTATATCGTGTAAAATATTTTTACTAAAAGAGGTTTCAGCTTACAAGAAGTTCTCTTGCTCAATTAAAATTCTTTCATTTAAATATAACAAAAGTGCTAATTGTTTTTGTTCACAGTGTTAACTGCCAATAATTACTAGATAGACTTTAGTATATCAGATTAAAAAATAATAATAGCTGTACAAAGAAATTTGGGCCTTGAAGGCTTATAGTACATAACTTGATAAGTAAGTAACTTGCAAATAATTTTGAAAAACCATTTTATAGTTTAATAGTCATTTTCAATTTCTGTTTAGCTAACTATAGCCTTTTTTCTTCCTCAATTCGAGTATTTTGATAATCTAAAGTTCTTTGTTTTATTTTTGCTCTTGGGGCTGTTTCTTGGCCGAATTCAGCAGCTCAGTAAGATGTTAATTGGGTTAATTATCCAGATTTTCTTCTTAAGTCTAACTGTATAGGAGTTTCTCTTAAGCATTTGCTTTATTTGGGATTAGATAATGTTTTTGAATTTGAATTTGAAGAGTTGAGTCGTAGTCAATTTAAGATAAAGAATTATTGAGTGTAACGAAATCGGGATTATTTGAACTTTTAGGTGTAGTCTCAATAAACTCTTGAGATGTTGAACTATTTTGTAGTTGTCTATCTTGTTTGTCAGTTTTCTGTTTATAAAAATTGTGATTCAAATGAAATTAAGTATTTAGGTAGAATTATGATATGGTCTGATATAATATACAACAATTGTGACTTACTTTTGCTCGCTGAAGTTGAGATTTCCATTTTGACACTAAACCTTGAGCTTGCAAGACTATATTTAAATCACGACAATAATATCTAGATTTAGGTTCCAGTTGTGATCGTACAATAAAATTCACATGCTTTCCAATCTGTTGAAAAAGATGTTGAACACATACAATGTAATGGGAAACGTTTTCAATTAAAAAGATGTATATAAATAGTCATTCTTAAATTATGAACGAAAAGTAGTTTGATATATAGAATCCCTTTTTGAAATCAGAGAGATAATAATATCTGAGTTCGAATTTAATGTGAAGAACTAATAATTGGATGTAAATTTATATATGCTTGTTATTTTAAATAAGGATCTCATTCAAATGTAAGTAGGAAATGTGGTGTCCAGTTTTTAAATAATCAAAATTATGTATAGCTATATCATGCTTACGGATGAGCGGCAGATTGTAGCATTTGAAACGTTGAGTAAAACAAGAACGTCCATGATCATCTTTACTATGTTTCTTTGGGTATCAATACCAGATTTGAATGCAATACTTTCTAGCCATGATGAAAGTAAGTTGATACCGCCAAATTTGACAAATTCTTCAAGGCAGTCAGTCTTATTCTTGCTTTTTAATAGTATAGCTTTGAGAGTGGCATAAAATTATGTTAATAAGCTTTGAAAAAATTTTCCATTCTATCTTACTTAAGCATGCTTCTCTTGTTTTGTGGCATTCACAGGTAGTCATCTCGTGGATGAGATTGTGTATATAGTCCTGTGAAAAAGATCATAAAAAGGAACTGCATATGATTATTTGTGTAGAATATGGCTTTTCTGTCGATTATACCTTGTTTAAAATGGTGCCATTTATGGTGAGCTTTTTAAGCCTAGTGAGTACATTAGCGGGATCATGTTTTCCTCTGCTATTATTTTGTTTCTCCGATGGGGTTTTCAAACTTTTATTTATAGAGGATTTGGATATCTTAATTACTTTATTTGGTGTTCCTTCATGTTGAACATGTTTTGCTCTAATAGAAATATATTGTTTTATCTACATAAAATCAAATGAAAGAAGTTAGTTACACTGAGGTGGGAGTATGAAAGATCCTACACTAGTAGTTTAGTTACGCAAAACAAGGTTAATTTTTATATTTAGTTGTGATTTAAATTTACCTTAGATATTGCTTCTTCTTTAGAGAGATTTTGATGTTTTATGAGTGATTCAATACACTTGTGGGGTATCTTGTGATTACCTCCCTTTAAATTTGAAAGTAATTCAAAGTTATTGTCATACCATATCTTTAATATCCTAAAATCTTCGCGATTTAGAACATCTGAATATAACAAGCAGTGTAAAGTCTCAATTTGGTATATTGTTTGATTCTTGTGCTGTAATTTTCATTAAATTGTGCCAAATTTGTATTTTTGTAAGTATTAATGAGTATAAGTGCGTTTGATCGATGTATTTTCTCTGTCTAAATTTTAATTTTGATGAGTGTATAAAATTAGGTGTAAAACTCAAAAAATAAAATAAGATTTTAAAATGATAAAACTCTAACAAAAGTGTGTAAATTCTAAAGTTTTGGAATATGATGCTTAAATAGAAGTTTCTACATTTTGGGTCATTCTGCGCAGATGGTGATTGGGCCTTTTCCTTGCCTTTCGGAGATTTAGAAAAGGGTGATGAGCTGTTTGTTATATTACTGTCAGGACATTCTAGTCCTCCGATTGTTTGGGGAAAGCTTACAGAGTGATCATTCCAACTATATTGAATCCTATTGTCCTCATCCTGATTTTCTGCACTAAGTGTTTGTGGTTCGGGTTCTAAACGATGCTTTAGTGGTAAGTTGGGGATAATTTCGCAATTAAAGTCTGGAGTTTCTTGTGTATTGTTTGTAAATTTAGGGATTAAAGGTTCAGATTCAGGTAAATTGATTCTATATTCAGTAAAGCAATTTAGATTTGTTGTTTCATCTTCTTCATCAGTTATTGGGCTAATCATGTCAAGTGATAAATCAATTTGAGCCTGGGCTGTTGGTAGATATTATATTTTTTGAGTACTAAATAAATCAAGCTATTTCACACTAATTAGTAATAGTTTAGGGTTGAGAGGAATTAAAATTGTTTACAAGTTATCGAATTCGGTAATAAGTTATTATTATCTTAAGATTCAATAAATTTACCTTCAGGTGTATGAGGTATCAAAGTAGCTCTTATTTGTCCATTATCATCAATGGTATGCTAAAGTACAAAGTTTTGTCAGTAAATAAGATGCTGAGTTTTTGCATATTTTGTTTTCTTATTTACTGACCTTTTTTCTATTATAGATATTAGCCAGGTCGAATTGTTGTTCATATATTTCGAACTTTCTCTCGTTAAGGAATCTTTTCAAAGCTTCCAGTCCTAATTCTTGTTGGCTATTATTCCCTTGTTGGGTATTGTACTTATTTTCAGTTTCCATCTATTATTGAGGTAACAGGTTTTTCATCCTATTAGTGTAAATTATTAAAATATCTAGTACACACTTTCCATCTTAAAATAAGCCATAGTGCATAGCTTATAAATATAAAATGGTTAAATTAGAAAGTTATGTGCAATTAAAATCTTTAATTGTATTAGATTATTACATGATATGGCCTAGAGATATCTCGAGCTAAAAGAGTTGATCAACCAAAATTGCTTATATACATATATAAATATTTATGTTACCTGTGTAAAGTTTGAACTTTGTTTTATTCATAAGGCTTAAAATTGTTTTTTATAGCTTTTAAATTCTAATTGCTTATTATAAGCTGAATATAACATCTTTTTTAAAAGCTAAGAAATTGAAGATAATTTAAAGAGCGTGTCAAAGCTATTTGTTATAAAAAATGACTTCAAGATTATCAAGCATAAAAAGGGTAAATTAACAATGGGCTAAAAAAATTTATCATATTCCTCAACATAGTATAAATAAAAAATTCTCTAATTAAGTTAGGTCTTAACATAATTTTGAGAACTTTTAGTAGACAATTAACATAAACAATTATTGCTTTAGGTGAGCCAATAAGCAAAGTTGTTAACTTTAAGCGCTCACTAATTAAAAATTAGGAAAGAGATAATTTCCACATGAATTTCACAGTAAAGTTTCTTTTCTAAAAAGTACAATAAAACTATAAAATTTCGAATTTTCTTGCAAATTTTCATGATCGCTTGGCACTCTTTGAAGGGATATAGATCTGAAAGAGCAGTAAATTTCGGTACTCAGTCACCTATTTATATGTGTCTTAGCAATATACAAAATATCTTATCCGGCTCAATAAGTAATAAAGTTCTTGTTTGAAATTAACCATGTTTGGAATGCAAAATGTTATCATTGGAAATAAGAGATAAGAGAACACGAATTGGAAAGTATGAGCATACGTTTAATATACTTAGTACAAGTGTGTCAAACTGCCTGAATAACTTAAGGCTTCAGGAACCTAAATCAGGTAGTAATAAGCTGTGAACTCTTGCTATGGTTTCATTTTAATGCTTATTAATAACATAAAATAGTAAAGTTTAAAAATACTTAACTGTGAAAAGTGGGCATTCCATATAGTTTGGATTTTATATACGTAATTTAAAACAGAGTCTGTTTTGTTATTCCGCAAAGAGTTTCTTTGATTTTGCAATTAATTTGAGTTTTAATTTTTACGTTTTGATAGTCAGGGTTAACTAATCCTGTTTAACTGTGGAATTGTATGAATTTTTATTTTTAACACACTGTTATTTTAATGAGCGGAGCTCTTTCGAAAGTGAATTCAAATAGTTGAAAATTTTTTTAAGTTGGTAGAATTGTTATATACGTTCATTGGAAAACTTTAGGAAATACGAGGTACAACTCAGCATCTGAGCAATTCTTGCTTATGATTAATTAATTTGAGATCTTTAGGGATTGAAAGCTTATTTTTCCTCATAATCTTGGAATCATTTGGCACTCAAATGATACTAGTACAAAAATAGGCATCTTTTTTTAATACAACTTTTTTGCAATTCATGAGTGCTATTGAACAAAGAGTACGATTAAATCAAAAGCAAACTTCTTTTGAAGTTACCAACTTGAACTCACCGATACTAGTGAAGAAACTCTTTTAACTCTACTTACACGAATAACACCTGAATAACACCTCGAATCATCATATTAACAACATTCTTTTGTAGTTTTATGTGTTTATTGGTAAATTTACCCTATACCTGCAAGCGCGATCTAAAGGAATATAATCTAATATTAAAAGATTTTAAAAAAACAAATTAAAAAAACAAAAGCATTTATCCCTCCAAAGAATCAACCTTAGAAGGAATTTTATACTCTGATTTTAATTTTCAATGATTGATTATAACATGAAATAAAAATGAAACTCCTTCGTTATTTAACTTTAAGAAATCATCTCAGAAATGATTTGATTCTCATTCATCAATTACACAGTTTAAAGAGTCGATTCTATTCAGGTATCATTTTTCGTCGAACTATTGACTTACATAACAAAAAAGCAGAAAATTGGAAACCTCCTAATTATTTAATTACCTCACGCTCGATAGCCACAACTATAGAGATTGAAAATACACCAAACCCAAATGTTAGAAGTGTACTAAAGCTACAATAAACGAGAATAAGATTATAAAACGCTTTTTCATCTTAGCTAAATGCATAGACAAAATTCTAATCGTGAAAATATTTTCAGGCCAAAATGTTTTACCCTATCGGTTGCAAGTTATTACCAGAGGAAGCTCCCGAGAGCGTGAGCTTCGACTACAACTCCATAGGGCTTAGCACAAGTAAAATCAATTATTAAAGTTTTGAACTCACAGAACAAAAACTGCATTTGTTTTAGGACCAAGTTCAAAACTTGTCGAAGATTTATTGAAAGTAAACTAAATGCCCCTTTTGTTATAACAAAAGACAGCAAAGTGACTTATTAACTTCAGTACTCCACATTGGTGCTTTCAAAACTCTTATTTTATTCAGGTAGAAGGAATCTACTCCATACTCCTTTGTAAAGATTATCTGACAGTTGTGAAGGAAAGGGGTGCACGCTGGAATATGTTAGAGTCAAAGGTGGAAAAGAAATTGACCGAGTACTAAACAATAAAATACACAAGTTACTTATGTAAAATTTTATTTTCATTAATATTATTAGGTTTGCTTTAGCAGGCCTTTTACCTTCATTTGAATTTGCACAGTCAATAAAAGGTAAGAATTGTGTGGTTCTCATGAATTATTTAAATTTGATAACACTATCAAAACACAACATATTACATAGCTCATCAAAAAGGGCCTAAACCAATTATTGAGGAAGATCCTGATCTAGAAGAGATAATAGAGGCAATCAAGGTATCTACAGAAATTTTACTTCAATTTTACATTGTTAGATTAGAATTTTTCGAATTATAAAGGTGCTAATTGACACAAGAGCTCGCCCTATGGTTATGGAAGATGGTAAATCTATTTTTACTTTTCAAATTATACATAGAAATTTAATTACCCTGGCACTATTATAGGTGGGGATATTGAATTCATAAAATTCGATGAAGAAGAAGGAATTGTTTGGGTATATATGAAGGGAGCCTGTGAAGGGTAATAAAAGACAGAAATATTTTATTTTTTAATTTTAGCCACTACTTTTGAATGAAATTTACTTAGTTGCAATTTTATTTTTCGAAAATGTTATAACTTGAAACAAGTTTAAAGAACACTGAATTTTTTAGCTGCCCGAGCTCGACTCTAACTCTTCAACAAGGACTTGCATCAATGCTAAAGTATTTTGTTCCTGAGGTATCAAGCTAATACTTATGTTTTTGAAATTATATTATATTCATGAAAGTATCATTTATTAGGTAAAAGGGGTTCAACAATGCGATGAGAATGGAGATCCATTGCTGCTTGAGGATGAATTCTGAATAGATTAATTGGAGTATCAATTATTTCCTACAATTTTTTAAGAGTGAAAAATTTAGTTATACCAATTTCACTTGAAATTGGTATTCTTTATTTTTAATTTACATTCTCAAAAATGATTATTTTTATGGATAAGATTCGAAACTTGCAATTCTCCTTTTCCATTCCTACATCTACATTTATTATATCTTTTTGAAATAATCAATTTACTATATTTTAAAATAAAATTCGTTTTATTTATTAATAGATAACTACGAGTTTAGTCTATTCATTAACAATTGTAGGTATAAAATATTTAAACTTTTGTAATGATAAAAATTTTCTGATGAAAATTAAAATAAATTTTATGGTTTTGGTTTACATTTTTAGAGCTACTTTGATTCATTTATTATTCGTACACTTAATGGTATTGTGCTTTCATTCATCCTAAATTTACCATCAAAATACCGAATTGCTTTTTGAGCCATACTAATATTACTATAAGTTAGTGATGCGCTATTTAGATTGTCATCGCTCGATCTTTGATATGCTTTAATTCCTTCAACACGGCCACACCTTGAGAAGACGCTCAAAAGATCATTCATATCTACTCCATTAGGGATCTTCTCTATTATAACTTCTACAGGTCGTGTGTTTACATTGATACCGTTACCACTAGTAATAACATTTAAATTACCCTTGTATGATTTGTTCTGATTATATTCCTTTTTCAAGCTTTTAGGTTGGGAGACTTGCTTAAGATTTAAATCGCCTAAAAGAAGTTCACAAAGTTTTATAGACTCATTTGAAGATAAGGTTAATAGTGGTGGTTGCTGCTGATTTACCCTGATTTGTTTGTCATGAAAAGAAGAAATTATATCAATTGCTTTATGAAAACTAGAAACTTGCATTTTTGCTAAATTACAATTTATCTTGGAAACCTTGGATATAGCATCAAAGCCTTCATTTAAAAAAGCACTTTCCAAAATGTTTTCTTGAAAATCTGCTGTAGGTGCAAAAAAAATCAATTGAGCTGCCTCCTTGGCAGCCTCGTCTATTTTTCCTTTTGAATCTGGTCCTATCACTTTTGTATCTTGGTGCGATTTCTCATCAATTTGGTAAAATGATTCGCAACAATTGATATTGAAAGACATTTCTATGCTATAATTTTCCATGTGAAGAATAGGAAGGCTTTTATCGATTATCTTTTTTGAAATTATATTGAGATCCGAATGAAAATATATGTGCCTAAAAAAACTTGTAGGGGTGGTCTGGACTTTATTCTCTGTATCTGCTTCCTTTTGAACTACTTAAACTAAAACTAAAAAGGTTGCCTCAATTTTGAAGAGCAAGTTTTTAGTCTAATAGCTGTTGTGTAGAAATAAATTAAACTCTTCCATATATTTTCAAATAGAAAGGTCTTGAATTATAAAATTACTTTTCCTTAAGTCCTAGATAAACCAATTTAGATTAGTTGGAGACTTGTGCTCCAAATTATTTGAAGTGTTTTTTGAATTCTTATAAATATGATTTCTTGGCTGAATTGATTAATTAAACGATGGATGTTTAAAATAGTATTTAAACTATTTTAAGTGTGATTTTATGGGTTTATAAATACAAATGGCTTTTTCCCAATGATAAATTAGTTATATAAATACTGGGAGAGTATGCAATGTAAAATTTAAAGCCTTCAAAATTTTATTCGAAGAAAAACTTTATTGTTAATAATTAGCTTCTAAAATAATTTTCCACTCTGGGTAGAATAGATTCAGAAAAAATTATTCAGGCAAGCTTACGAGTTCATAAAACAGATGATATCAATCAATCTCATATCTAAATAGCAATTGTATATACAACCAAGGAGGGTAAAGTTAATCTATCTTAATAGCAAATGAGAAATTTTCTAAGTTATTGTTTTGAGCAATAATTAAAAATACATCTCTAAGAAATTAAGTGTCTTGGACTTGTTAACAGCTGTTGGCTGATAACTAATACTTTTTGACAGCATCACTGGCAACAAATTTACATTTTGTAATTATGCAAATATGAAAAATTAGAGGCTTGTTTAGATTCACAACAAGGGTACGAAGTTTCTTGTAAGAATTAAGCAATTTACATACATCCCATATCCCAACAAACTTCAAAATTGAAACGTAATAAAACTAAGTATGCTAATTAGGTCCTAAAATAAATTATTGCTTGCATACCAATTTGGAATTAAGATTTTTGCTTATACAACTGCATAATATACCAGAAAAGTTACATACTTTATAGTGAAATTAATGAAGTTAGTTACAACATAAATTTACAAGGTTAGATAATTTATTAAGGTTTGGACCAATCTTTTGTAACAAATCACATAAATTGATTATACAGAAATATATATATAATTTTTTAAGTGAGCCCATTAATAACTAAATATTGATTTACTTTTGTTCTTGTAACTGTTCTTAGTTATATAAGCATCAATGTATGTTTTTGGAATGCTCATGAGAGTAAATTAAAGCAAGAAAAATTTTTAATTTGGTTTTTAACTAATTTCGCATAAAGAGATTATAAAAATTAAAAACTCCTAAAACCGAAACAATCGAGAAAATATAAGTTTAAATTAAAAATTCTATCTTGATTATCTCACATTACATTACTTAGACTTGGCTAATCTTTTTTGAAAACCCTATCTAATAAGAATTTTTATTGTTTCATACTTACTCATTTACGTTTTGAGTTTCTCTAGTCAAACATGTTCTTCAAGCGTATTATAAATATTTTAGATCCCAAGTTAATTATAAACAAATTTCATAACTACTTTAAGGAGATACATAGCAAATGCAATGATTGGGTGCTCAAGGTTTTTTTACAACTAGAAATTTTATTAAATTTCTAATAATATTTCCATCTATAACAACAAATCAAACTTAATTCAATTTGTAATAATTATCAAAAATTTAAAAATTTTCTTAAATTGGACTTTCCAATCCTTTTTTAGGAAAAAATTTCAATCATAAATCAAAGCCGTGAAGCCTTGAAATTTTTCTATTTAACTACACTTTAACATTATTCAAGTTTCAAGTTAATTCAAGGATAACCGTAAAAAGGGAATTCTTTTTAGAAATTTCATTCCTCACAATTATTTATCAAGCTAAAAGTCCATTTGTTTGACCAATATACAAAATTTTCAATTAAATTTTGATTATTTTCAAATTACCATTAGTTTATAAAACTACTTGTTTAAAATTTTTTCCAAGTTTAATAGTTCACAATGGAAAAGGAGGAATCAGCAGCAATGTCATCAACGCATAAAAATATGAGCTATATGGGAGGAAACTTTGCTCCAATGGCCCAATCTGGCTATTCAATGTCTCCAGGTTTCTCAATGATGTCACCACAGTATACTCAATATGACACGGGGATGCAAGACCAAACGTATATGGATATGACTGGCCAGATGGCTGTTGCACCGGGATTTATGGCTGCTCAAAATTATGAAATGAGCCCAGAGGCCCAAATTCAACAAGCTTATGCAGTAAGTTAGAAAAAAAAGTTGATAATTTTAGAAATATTTTGTTACTTAATTTTTATTATATATAATAATAAATCTTTAATTTACTAGATTTCTGTTGGAAATTATCAAATATTTTTTAGAATAATGTGTATATGTAGTTAAAATATCCATTTGAAGTATAACTGTTTTGAAAATGTTAAATTTTTTCAGAATATGCCAGCCAGTTATTATATGCAAAATAATCCAGGGGCCTATGCAGGTGGTTTTCAAGCACCAGGGATGATTTATGCTGGCTCTCATGGGATGATTAACCCAACTTATTCTGCTGCTAACGCAATGCCAAATAGCCCTGCAAAAACAGAAAAAAGGAAGAAGTGGTGCGGGATGTGTTAGAAACGTCCCTTATTTAGTGAGTATGGATATTTGATAAACTTTGGATATACAATAAAACAGAATTTCCATTTCTTTGGAATGTAAGGAGAATATTTTGGATAACGCAGTGGCTTTTGCTATTATGCCTATAAGTAAACGAATCACAAAAACAATACGAAAAAGCTTTATTTTTCTACTAGAAATAGTTTAAAACTAACAACTAAATAGAAAAAAGTTTTCATTGCTTTTTGCAAAACTTATCAAATTTGAAAGTTTTATAATTACTTTTAATCTCATAAAATCACATTTTGTATTTGAATCAATTAATTATCAAAAATGCTGCGAATTGAGTTTTGTAAAAACACTGGATGATTCTTTGCATACTTATAGTAGACTCACAACTCCAATAGAAGCTAGCAAGGATAAATAGTGGATTAAATAGTAAGATTTAGCAATTTCAGTAACCATAGCTTGTACTATTTATTATTACTAAGTGACTGCATGAGAAAGGTGATAAATTGAATTAGTTATTAATCATTAATACATTTTAAATTCAACATCTCGTGCGTAAATCACAGATAGTAATTATAATAGCCCAAAGAATTACTAAAAATTACTTTCCAAAAAATCAAACTTGTGGTTATAGTGGAATAATCAGGATTTTATGGCTTAGATTTTTACAACCTATATTTTAAACTAAAATTGAATAAGTTAATTAAATTCTACTTAGCTGAAACTTTTAGTCATGTGTTAACAGTTTTATATGAGAATCATCTATAGTCGGTGCTCATGTAACTTCTTAACTCGCAAGTTCTATTTATAGCATCCTCCTCAAAGATGAAGAAAGTACTGCCTAAACATGAGGAAGAAGTATCATATGGGACTTTTTACTATTTCACTATTAATGGTATTTACCAAATCTTTCAAATTGGCGGAGAGTAAACATTTTTTAAACATTATACACAGAGAACTGCTATCCTCTTCCTTTTTAAATGATCTTAATAGGCCTCGTATAAGGCAAATACCATTAGAAAGTCTCAATTTAGATTCTATCCTTTTGAAACAGAAATTAGAATGCACGGATAACCTGGCATCTTTCGAATTAATAAATCATTATAACAATTCACTCAAATCTATATTATATAAAACTACTAATGGAACTGGAATCATGACTAATCTAATTCAAAACAACCAAGTAAACCTTAAAATAGTGGGATTAACGGATATACCTTCCAACTTTTTTTCTAAAAGCTTGTTTTGTTTAGTTTCTCATCCATTAAACAGGAACACAACTATAACAACTGAGAATCAGCTTGCATATATTGGTAGCCAAATCCGCCAGATCCTACCTTTTATTAAGTTTGATTCCGATCACATTACCTACACCAACAACCTTATATCATTATATCTGAATTTACTATCTAAGAACTTGTTACAACAATTCAAATCAGAATTTAGTAGTTTTTTGGGTAGTGAAGAAGATTTTCCACAAAACTCTCGACAACTGATAAGACGATATCTTTATTTTTATAAAGAAATTGTTAGAAAACAGTTTTCCCAAATCTACCCTAAAGTTGACGATCATAACCTCGTGATAAAATATAATATTGATTCATTTTTACACAATCTTGAAGAAATTGCTAATCTACGTAAAATTGAAGGTAGTTTTTTAACTGAATCATTTGAATTAATTGAAAAAATTAAATTCAAAAATTTGATTAAAAATCAAGCTAAAACTATTTTACTCAGAACCGTTTTTTTAATAATTAATTACTTGTCAAACTCATATACTGACTGGTTGATGTGGAATAATTTTCTCTTCGATATGTACAATTTCCCACCTATCCCTGTTTTTTGATAAATAAGAAAACTTAACTTTTTCTTGAGGATCAACCATATTATAATGAACAGAAGTTAGCTTCATTTGAGCTTTTTGATAAATCTCATATCTCATCTGTGGCTTAGTTTACTTATATAGAACCATAAATTTCTCACTTAAACTCTTTACAAATGTGAATGATAAATTTAAACTGCAAAACTAACTTACACAAGAATCAAAAGTTACCATGAAAATTAATAATAATCTAACCTTAAGAAAAGCCCAATAGATGTTTAAGCATCATTAATTGGCTATAACAAAAGGAACTCTTATAAGAAATAAATAGAAGTACAGCTACGCTAATATTAAATATATATGAAAATTTTTGATTCCAGTTATTTGATTAAGGTCATAACATGATATATAATTTTATTTGAAGGTCTCTCACAAAAATTTTCTGTAATATCTAAACTGGTATTTTTTATAAACCAAATGTTGGTAAATTTTCAATTAGATTTGTTTAAATGATTAGTATACTGTAGCAATTTATTTTATCCTGATAAAAAATTTATCCTAAGAATCTAAACATCCAAGAAAAAGTGGGGTTTTACAGTTCTTATTTATGAATAAAATCAGATTTTGAATTTAGAGACATTTTATAGATTGCTTCAGTAGGCTTAAGACAGAATGGCATTACTAACACAGCAATATTGAAAACTATCACAGACTTACTTAAAAAAGATATAATATAGGCAAATTTAGTTGTAAACTCCTCTCTTATGTTGTAAGATCTGTAGATGATTTTTGTTTCAATTTTGCAGCAATATAAGTATTTTTTATTTCTGAGTTTTAGATTGATGAATGCTATTTAAAAAATTATATGAGAATAGATTAAGCTTACTCCTGTAATATTATTTAAAAATTTCTTGGATGAAAGAAAACTAGACAAAAAAAATAATAGAACTCGCAGAACTTGATAAAGGGAAAGGTGTAAGGCTGATAATTCTAAATTTATCATAACATATTGGTCTTTGAGGCTCTTCATGCAGTTGCCTCGCTTTGGCTATCACATATCTAAGCTAATTTAATTAACAACCTCTATTAGTTTAATGCATTACCTGTGCTACACAGAGATAAAGGGAATTTTCAAGATAGAATAAGCAAATCCCAATACTCATAAAATATTTCCTTGTTACAAAAAAATGGTGAACCCCAAGATCTACAAAGATCCTCATGATAACCAAATTACAACATCTGCTACTTATACATTCTTTGTAGGAGCAAGCTATGCTACAACTTCTCTTGTAATAGTATTCTTGAACCGTTTGTTGTTCACAGAGATATTTCAATGGCCTATATTTATCACTTGGTTTCAACAATGCATTGGGACTCTTATTTACTGGAGTCTTTACTTATTTTCTAGGACTTCTTTCTCCCCATACACGGTTAAGACTGCACCACTCTCAATGAACTCTTTTTCGGCTCATCTGCCTGTTTCATTTAGTTTTGTAGGGATGGTTCTATGCTCTAATATAGCATTAAGGCATGCGCTTATTTCTACTTATCAAACTGCAAGGTGCCTTACAATATTTTGGACTATCTTGTTTTCAAAAATATTACTAAATCAAAGCTTCAGCTATCGAATACTAATTGCTTGCGCCATTCAAGCTATTGGGTTCTTAATCGGCTCTATGGATATAACTACCCTTGTTCCTTTGGGTAGTTTATTCGGCGCTCTCAGCTCATTTTGCCAAGGAATGTATAACGTATCTATTAAAAGGGCCATAAAGGCTTCACAATACGAAACAATTCACTCTATAGGCATAAACCTCACAACTTCGAATATGATGCTATTTCCAATTATTTTTCTACTTGGGGAGTCCAAATCCTTTCATGAGCTCCCACTTGAAATCCATGACCCCAAATTTTGGCACACGTGGGTGTCTCTTTTTTTATCTGGTACTTTAGATCTATGTTAAAATATCTTTAAATAAAGAAAAAATCTATCATTTTCAACTTTACAATCCCACTAGCAGCTCTTTTGATATAACATTTCTCTTTTTATCCCAGGTATTTTGGCCACTTCCCTTAATTTCTTTACATACTTGGTAATAGAAAGCACATCACCTGTAACATTTAACATAATAGGAGTTGCTAAATCATGTGTTCAATCAATGATTGGGATCCTCCTGGGTGACCCAATCACTATAAGCTCACTTGTTGGAATTGTTCTCACTACCTTTGGATCAGCATGGTACGGATCATTAAGAGTGAGTGAACAAAAACCTAAGACAGTTTACCCAAATGAATTACCTGATGAGTCTGATAAATTACTAAACACTTTGGAAACAAATGCAAAGAACAAAAACAATTACAGAAAACAAATATAATAACTTAAAGCTGTCAGCTGAGAACACTTTTGCTCCTGAATTATAAAAACCCCAATAATTATTACTTTTAAAGATCCACTTTTTATTAAATTTAACAACATTAATCTCACTAAACTAAAAATCTTTAACACTGACATAAGAAATTTTTAATTTTGTAAACTAAAACTCAATTTTTGAATTATGTTGCTATGATCGCACTCTAGTATATATCTTTTTATTCCTAAAAAATTTCAGTACATTACTACAAAGGTTAACTAAATCAAATTATTTAATGAATACATTTATTTCATACTTAAACCTAATAACTCTAAACTTATTACTAAAACTTTCCATAACTCGTTTAAGCCAAATCAAATCTTCGTTTAATCGTACATATCGAACATTTTCTAGTTTACACAACTTCCATTCACTATCAACAAAATACCCAAAAAATATTCCCAAGACTCTCTATATATTATTCATTCTTTCTAAAACAAAGCTTTTACAACTTAAGCCTTAGCTTTTTAATTTTAACCTATAACTTGACTACGGGCTTAAGTTTTGGAATTCAATTTCGAAATAAAACTAATAAGAAAACTTAATTTGGATAACTCTAGAGCAGCATCAAAGATAGGATTTAGGAGTTAAAGGCTGTTTGTGATAACTTCAAACAATAATCTGTGTATAATCCGTCAAGTACTTTAGTTAGAAATCATAACTTCGTAAGGTTATATCAAAACAAATATGCAAAATAGGTATAGCATTTAATTATGTAAAGTCACTGCGAAAAAGTGTTAGTAATTTAATTTTAGCTCGTACTAAAAGCAATAGTGACGGGTGAAAATACGACCAGTGCAATTAATCACTCTCGTTTAAGGGAGGACTCCGAGGAAAATTTACATGCTTTAGGTATATATATATGTGATCTTTGTTCATATTAGCACACGTTTCATTGCTCATGTGTTTGTACAGTCATACTTTTTTGATGCTTGCATTCATATGTATAAATTTCAACTTTTCACGTGTTGCTGTGAAACTAAATGCGAATTGATATAATGGTTTAAATAGCTTTGGAGCAACTAGAAATACGTTATGATGATTAAACTCACCCAAGCTACGATTTTTATATTCCGATTCTTGTACTACACAAGATTGAGTAATAAACAGCATATGTGTCTTGTAAACAGTATCACGCGCTTTGTCACTATGTATTACATTTCAATTCAGCGCCTGCTTATGATCAGACTTATTTAAGAGTATTAACTCACAATTTGATCAATCAACCTGTGAATTAACCCTGGGTACACTCTTCAAAGAACGCATATGCTTTTACTATTTTCATCACGTGGCGAATACAATATAAATACAAAAATTTTGATTAACAAACGTATCTAAACCTGATAAAATTATCTATTTCTATCCTATATACTTTATTTAGATGTGTCTTGTAAGCTGTTACTATTACGCTTTTAAAACCTTTTAGATGACCAATAGATACATAAGATGGAGACTACTACTAAAATTGACCTCAACACAGCCTCTCCTGAACTTTTGAAACAAGCTCTTATAAAAATAGAAAAAGATGAAAAAAATTACATGAATAAACTGGCTGATCTTGAACAGGAGAGATCTGAGTACAGGTGAAATCCATATCCATTTAAATTCAATTTGAAGGATACTCATTTTGACCACTTCCCTTTTTGTATTACTACTGAATCTCAACAGCTCTTGTTACATTTCCATTTTAGAAATTAATACCTAGAGCCTCCATAATCTCTATAAACTACCTAGGTATATAAAAATATAAATAGTTTATAACCACTTCCTCCTTACATATGACTGTTATAAAATGACTTTAGACTGGTATTGGAAGCACTTGAAGAAACTCCATCTGATCGAAGATGTTTTCGCATGATGGGTGGAGTTTTAATTGAACACACAGTTGAGGAAGTCAAACCCGCCTTACGCCAACACAAAGAATGGGTATGCCCTATTTCTCCACTTATATAGAATAGTTTTCTTGTTGAACATAATCAGGGTTGGGGTTTCTACTATTTTGCGCACATAGAAATGCTTGCGAAGTTACTTGAGAAGCTTATCATTTAATAACAAAACACTCAAGCTTTCTCTGATGCAGTTGCACTAAGGATAATTCTGATATATCATTATACCCTTATATATGAACAGATATCACCAGTTTATTTGTATATATTTAGAAATCTTTTTTACTAAGGTCTCGTACTATTTATTCTATTTTTGTACAAGTTTTAAAAATTGCTACTTTCACTCATAAGATGATATATATATATAACACCTATAAAACCTAATTATAAAAACTAAATTATATAAACTTAGATTGATCAAGCAATTCAAAATATGAGCTCTGAAACCGATAAACTAAGAGTAAACTACTCTAAGTTAGCAACCAGGTTTGTATATCCGACTACTATGAATTCATTATGATAGGATGATATTAATTACTTTTATATTTAATTATTTATGAAGTAATACTAACTGGTTTGAATTCCTCTTATCATAGTAGCTTTTGTAGATAGTAAAACCACTCATTATTCCTATATCACCCTTTTTCACTTTACAGTTTATACTCCATATTGTATGCTTAAAATTGATATCAAATTAGAATAATCATTTACTTTTCAATAGATATGAAGAAATCTTTAAGGAAAAAATGACAGAAGAAAATGCACCCAAAACATGACCTTTACACCTTGATAATTTTCGAACTCAATTCAAACACATGATTTTTTAATTATATCTACATATACAAAATATCTTTTAATTTAACCTACACTTAATACCCTTTTGAATTAGCTATGCAATCTAACATCCAAACTCTGAAATTTATGAAATTTAAATGTGATATAAAATTTCAATTTATCGGTCACCTTATGCTTTAGAAAAAGCAAAAAATCAAGAAACAAATTTAAAATTTGTCACTAGATAACGTTCCAAGCTTCAAAGTATGAATCAAAACTATTCACTTTTCTCTATTTCAATTTTTTGATTGTTACACATTTTATATAAATATATGACTATATATATTAAATTCAATTAATTAAAATCCTACTTTTTGACTTCTTATTAGTCTATCCACACAAAACTAACAATATATACTTTAAAATACGAAACTTATTATAGATTTTGTTATTTCATAAAGGTCCAAGGTATTTATTCTTCAATACTGCTTGTTTGAATCTATACATTACTACTAATACCACAACTTTTAATCTAAAAGTATTATATATGCCAATAAATGGAATTCGTTATAGATTAGCTGTATTAATATATATTTTAAATTACATTCCTGATGTATTTTTTGTTGAGCTTCATCTACGACTTACTTATCTGTGTTTATTGTATGAAAAAGCTTATATCCTGTGATTATATATATTGGAAATTCATATTAAGAGTATTATAGCATAAAAAGTGTGAATAAATATGAAAAAAGTTTAATTGTTTGGCACAAAATTTGTAAAGTCTGCACATTTTGGAAAATTTTCTAATTAATTACTAAGTTAGTAAAGTGTGTTAACCGTCTACGAAAAACTAACTTCAATTGCTCATTATTTGCTTTTAAGTGCTGATATTTTTGGGTTTTTATGTGATAATTCATTTGTTACACAAAGATGACTAATATGACTTGTTGCTTATTTTAGATTTTTTCGTACTTGTAAAATTTTTAAAATTGCATGTTTGTATGTTACTTAAATGTATATATGTGCATATTATACTTGCATCTTATATTTAATTTGAATATTAAGATACTACAGCAAATTAGGCTCAAATAATATAATAATTAATTTACTAAATTTAGAAACGATTTTACTACTCTTTATCAGTGCCACGTTTTCTACCTGTTTTGAATAGATTATCTTTAACTGCTATAAATTTTTGAGGTATAGAATTGATCTAGACAGACAGCACTAGATAAGCATGTGTAACGAAACTAAAATAAACACCAAATGTTAGTACTTTGGCAGCTTTCTCCATATATATATATATATAGATATATTCGCAACTCACTCATAACAAAACACAACATATGTTCAGCTCGTACACTATCACAACACATGCTTAAGCACTCGCAAATACAGATCTATACAACCTCACAAGCATATATACATTGGCATTTTCAATTATACATACAAAAACATACATCCTGTTAAAAATATATACATATATACTTATCATCATAAACATATATAAAAACATAAATATGCATATAAATCTCTATATATGCCTAATTGCACAACAATTATAGACACATCTAAACTTCATAACAACATCGACAAGTATATAAGGACGTACCCATTATGTCTGATGAATCTCCCTTATTAACTCCATCACCACCACCAAAAATACCACCAATCTCTTCACCATCTATCCATTCTCCCATACAGTATGAGGAAATAGAAAGTAATTCCAACAACATATCTCCCCTCACTCAAGAATCCTCTTCCAGCTCGCACACCCCAAATTCACAACCAAGACTAACCAAATCAGGCAACCTCGAACAGACAACCCATGAACCCCATGACTCACACACAGGGGAAGGGGATACAAACTCCACACATTCTACTCAACAAAAAGCACAAGAAAAGCTCATAACATCTACATCAGATAAAATTTGTAATACACATGAAAACTACACCGATGACTCTGAAAATGAAGAAGCGCTCTTAACCCCAGAACACCTTACACAAACATCTTCAGAAGCACCAGTTGATGAAAGGGATGTACATGATAGATGGAGATCATCTTCACCCGAAACACCTATGGCTAAGTCAAGAGATGATGTGCTAGCAAATGAAGACACACGACAAAACCAAAAACATAACATCGAACTTACACCTCATCGAACGCATAACTCACTGCTGAATGGATGTGCACGGGTTGATATCTACAAAAAGTTGAATAAGATATCCGAAGGGACCTATGGAACTGTTTTCAGAGCTCAAAATAAGCTTACCGGCGAAATCGTAGCTATGAAACACATTAAATACCACAAAAAATTATGGGAAGAAGGCTTCCCCATAACTTGCCTAAGAGAAATTTCAATCCTATTAGAACTTGACCACCCAAATATTGTCCTCGTTAGGGAAGTTGTTGTAGGTAATGGCCCTGATCAAGTATTCATGGTTATGGATTATGTTGAACATGAATTAAAGGCTCTTTTAGACAATAATAAACCTGAATTTTCAGTTTCTGAAAGAAAATGCTTACTCTTGCAACTACTACACGCTATCAACTATCTACACAAAAATTGGGTAATTCACCGTGATCTAAAAACATCCAACCTCCTTTATTCAAATAAAGGAGAATTAAAGTTATGTGATTTTGGTATGGCTCGAAAATTTGGTGATCCTATTCGCCCTTATACACACAATGTGATTACACTTTGGTATAGGGCCCCCGAATTAATATTAGGACAACAAAAATACACACAAGCAGTAGACATGTGGTCGGTAGGGTGTATATTTGGAGAAATAGTGCTAAGAAAACCTTTATTCCCCGGGTCTGGAGAAGAAGCCACACTTGGACGAATATTTAAGCTTTGTGGTTCCCCAAATGAAAATTTATGGCCCGGGTTCAACAACTTACCAGCCTGCAAAAGGAACTCATTCCCACGTTTGGCAAATCACAAGGCTAGCTGGAGGGAACAATTCCCATTCTATAATAATTATTTTTCTGCTGCATCTGGTAGCCTCTCAGAAGCTGGTTTAGACTTGCTCCAGCGTTTATTAGAACTCTGCCCCGAAAAACGAATATCTGCAGCTGAAGCAATAAAGCATCCATACTTCACTGTTGAGAAACCTGCTCCTCAACCCATAGGTCGTATGCCAACAGTCCCCGAAACTAACAGCCAAGCAAGGCGCAAAAAGCATAAAGATTCAAAATTGGAAGTAGATGAGAAGAAGTTACAAGAAGAATTCCACGATGCTTCTTTCCGATTTGGTGTACGAGTAGATGCAGAACAATTTTTATCAGAGCTAGAGCAACAAAAATCAAACAAAGAAACTTCACGCCATTTAACCTCAAATCCTGCAAAAGCTCATAGAGCTTATTAATTTATGGAACTCTTCAGGTTTTTAATATATGATTTATAAACTTATCACAAACTCACTTGAGATGCCAACAAAACGACCAAAAATAAGCAGACATACTTAGATAAACAAAACGCTTCAACTTGTACGTTTCTGAATTATATTTTTAATACTCTATTTAATTTGCTTACAAACCTATATCTTCAAATAAAATGCACTTACTCTTACCATGTCATATAAATGCATTGCTAACATTTCAAACACATTATATATCGTTGTTCTGGTGACAAAATCACATTAATAAGATTTGTATCTTTACGAGACCAAATTTATATTTAATTTACAATGAAGTTGCAAAACTATTTACAGACACAAATCACATAGCATAATATTACAATTTGCAATGATTTTACTTTCATTTTACTCTAACTCGGCTAGTTATGTATTGAGATAAAGAGAATATTATCGAAACAAACACACATAAGAATGTTAGACTAAAAGTTTCTTCACGAGGCAAATGTATAAACCTAACAAATCCATTACACACAATTGTTTATGATAAAATAAATTAACCCAATAATAAACATGAATATATAACTAAAACAAAAACAATAAGACAAATATAAACACTGAAAGAATTGTCTCAATCTGAGTTTTAAAAAAATTTAATAACTTACTAATAACATTTAATCAATTTTATAAATGCTAAATTTAATTATGAATTTTCAAAATTCAAAGCTTAAAATCTTAGAGTGATTATTAAATTAATTTAATATCAAGTATAAACTAGACATAACGATTTATATTTAAAAATATAAGATTAGACTATGAATAAGAAATATTTAAATAAAAAAATTTACAAAACATGTTGACTAAAGCTCAGCAATACACATTTTAACACATCAATTATGTTAAATGCAAAAGATACTTTTTGCAAGTGTAGAGCCAGAGTAATTCAGCTTGCTTTTAACTAAATATAGCTTTCAAGGCATAATTTAATAGTATAACTGTGTTGCTTCAACCTATCATTGAGCTCACAGTTTCATGGTTTTAAGATGGTCGAATTAAAAGTGTGTAACTAACTTTTTAACTTCAAACTCTTGTCAATCCTTCTACATATCGTACAAGTATATATGATTCAAACATAATGCTTATATATCACAGAGGAGAGGTAGCAAATGTTTGTATATAAGCAATTTTATAATCATTATTATTTTAATAAATAACTATGTATATTCTCTTTATGAATACACATCACGTTCAAATTATTACCAAATCCTAAGAGAATGAATCGAATTATTCATTATTTGCTAAAAACAAGAAATCACATTTTTATACCCAATCTAAATAACCATGGTAACCTTACAGTATATCACAGTAGCTACTGGAGGAGATCAAATCTACCTTCCTTACAGAATATTACATACCCTAGAGGTTACTTAACACATAATCTAACACGACTAAAGACAATCAACAACCCTATGACAAATAATAATAAATTTTCATCCATCTTCTATCGAGATATTTCTCACTCCTCTAACCATAATCTTGAGCACCAAAGACTAATCAAAGCACAAGTTCCAAAGAATAGAAAACTCAACCTTAAAAGATTAGCAACTCAATTTCCTAAAACACCCTTAAAAAAGGAATATATTAAACGGCTACTACAGTCCAAATTTGTTATAAACAGTCGTATCCGTGCATCAAAATACTTCCATAATTTGATACTACGTGGACGGCAGTTCAGAACGAATTTTACTTTGAGAAATAAAATTATCTCAGTCGAGCGCCGTAAGATTTTAAAAAATTACAAACACAAATTCTATCAGAAATCTGCATCCGCAAAACATGGATTAATGGAATTTTGGAGAAAGTATGGTTATCTAGGAATCTTTACATATATAGGGGTCTACATATCTTCCTTAGCTTTACTTTACATAACTTTTTCTCAAGGCCTAATTTCTGCGGATGACCTGATCAAATTGGTTGAAAAACTTCAGCTACAAGATCACTTTGATACCGAACAACTAAACAAAATTGACAGCACTCAAGGAAAATTTTTATTAGCTTGGATTGCTTGTAAAATTATCGAACCACTAAGAGCACTGATTACCTTAGCTATTGTACCCTATGCTTACAAATGGTTACATAAATCCAAGAAGTAGTGGTTTGTGTACTTATTTAAACCGATGACTATATGTTTTTTTGAACTGGTTGCAACAATTGATACTACCCTTAAAAGAACCTCATAATTTAAAATATATTATTCAAAATTAATATACATAAATAATCAGGAAAACTTAGGAGGAATAATAATTTTACTATATTTTTTATATCTTTTTTTAAAACTTATGTTCCAACTCTGAGTAACTATTTTTAGTAAACTTAACCTTTTTCATTTGATCTCACCTATTTGAGCAATATATATCTACTTTTTTACAATTCCATTGAATTATATAAAAATCTTAACCTTCTCAAAATTGCTGAATAATAAATATACCTACAATAAATATAACTTAACTTATGTAAGACAAATTATTTATGAATACTTTTATAGAGCTATATGTATATATAGGCATGTTCTGATGTCTATACAATCTAAACTTAATACTTCTTAAGGAATTACGATGGATTACCTAAATTTTTGAATATCTATTGAGAATTGTAAATTATAGATTTTCTCTTAAAGGGAGGAAAAACCTTGCAACAATTTTTATTCTTCCTTTGAATTCCATTTTTATATCAATTTATATTATATTTTTCTATAAATTTAATTAATTGGATATATATTTTTACAATGATATAAAATATATAATCATACCTGATAATTTTAAATTTAAATAAAAACTTAGAATTATCTCAAGAAATTACTTCAATTTCATAAATTTTGTAATTGTACATCTGTTATAGGTTACGAATATAACAATTTAATTTAATAAATGTTATAAACCAAGCGCGCTTGAGTAGAATGGTAAAAAGTGATAGTGAAAATTTATAAGATAAAATCAATTTATCAAATATATGAATATCGTAATGAATTTTTATTATAGTTCAATATATGGATATATTAAATATAAAAAAAATCAAAGTTTACTTTACTTGAATAACTTTTTCCAAAAATAATTGTAAAAATAAAAACAAAAATACAAAACAAAAACATCCTAAAAAAATTATAAATAAGATTATTTCGAGTTATCCAGGAAATAAGTATTTTTATACTTAAAAAGGAATTATAAGCATTACTGATCCAAGCTTCAAAGAGTTTAGTTTAAATATTTAATACTTTATATGAGAATCATATTTAAGAAAAATAATCTTGGTGTCTAAGAATTAACATGTTACATTTGGTGTATTGAAATTAAAATTAATTTAGATAATTCACATAGAACACTTCAATTGCTACAACGCAAAGCATAAATCAAAATTGAAATGAAATACGTCATATGCTAGAAATAAATTGCATGATGATTATTCAGCCATGCTAATTCCTTTCATAACTTCACGACGTTCTTTTGCAATGGATGTGATTAAGTTTGCTTGATCTTCCAAATTGTAAGTAAAGTTATCATTATAAGTGATCTCTCTACTTACGTCTCGATTTTTTGTTTTTGGTAGTTGTTTCTTACCAGAAACAGAAAAGTCTGATAACGAATTAAGTGAACATAGACTACTCAGATCTTCTGTGTCACTGGATAGGCTACAAGAAGAGCTTAATGATGACCCTGACCATGTTTTGGAACTTAAATTGGGTGAGGATTTGCCTGAAAAATTTTCTTTTGTGGCTGATTTGTGAAAGTCATTTGGGATTAATGGAATTGCTAATGAGCCCTTAAATATTTTTGAATGATTAAGCGGCTGTATCAGTGCCTGCTCGTTAGCTGTAATGAGTTTGTGTAAAGTTTTTAATTTGAAGAAGATTAATGGAGGAGAGTAGATAAATTTTAAATATATAGTAAAAAAAAAATTCAATAAAATAAAAATTTGGTACATTTCAATTAAATGAAAAGCTAATTATCAATTCTAAAGTTTTTGGTATAATGATATATAATGAATTTAATGGGTAATTATGATCATTTTTAAATCTTTATACCATTTTTATTTTGTATTTGTAGTCTTTCTTTGGGAACTATTTTCTTCTCAATTATTTGTGTTTGATGTTTAGCCTTCTAATGTAATGAAATATGTTCATAAAATAAAATCATTTAAAGATAATAATACTATATTAGGAATATATATACATGTATTTATATAGAAGTTAATCAATCTCAAGTAAATTATACCTTCACGTGAAATTTATCACTTTCTATATATTTCTTGGCATTATGAAGTAGTGAAGATTTAGCCATAACCAGGTTTGCATTATTGGATGGCGGATTAGATTTTTCTGGGATGTTTAGTGCTATAACTGATTCCTTCGGTGTATCAAAAAATAACGGATTTTGTTTAGGTGTATTCAAAAGAGATTTTACCATTTTAGATTGTACACCTGAATGTGTCTCATCGATAACTTGTTTAGATGTTTCTATAGCATTTAATGGACTTGTGTGTCCTGTTGTTTCACTTACAGTGTTTGATAACATATGGGATTGGCAAGGTGTACCAGAAATAATACTTTTTTGAGATGAAGGACTCCAATTAACATAATCAGCTTTCACTATATCAGTTTCATTATCATGATCTATATCAGGTGTTTTGTTAATTCTTGCATCTTTTTTATTATTATTTGATGCAAAATACTGAAGTATTTCAATTAAGTCTTGAGGTTGATCCTTAACTGGTATTGATGAGATAGCATCATTTAAAAAATCGTAAACTCTTTTGAATGCCTCAGCAAATCCTCTCTTGACCACACCTGAATACTTTTTCTTACCCTGAAAGGTGCCTACTAGAGTTGTCTTATGCGATTCATATGTTATATATTTTCCATCAACAAATACTTTTGATAATTCTTCAAGTTGCCTATGATATTCTTTTGTGCTATTTCCTACCTTTGAAGGCATAGTAATTTGGAATTGTGATTCGATGGTTTTACTATTAATTTCTAGTTTATCAAGCTTACTAGATTTTAATAACTTATCCTTATTATTTGTTTCTTTAGTATGTTTAATAAAATTTTTAGCATGAATTTTATTGGATTGTTCAAGGTTCTTATCAAACTTTATTTTTGCTAAAAGATCTTCTTCATTTGTGTTAAATGTTTCTTTATTCAGAGCATTATATTTTTTCTCTGATTTCTTTTTATTGCTCTTTGAAAAATTAGAGTCAATGGTTGAAGAAGTCTTAGATTGATTGATCCATTCAATTGCTAATAAGTAAGCTTCTCTCACAGCTACAGCTGGTCTTTTATACAGAGAAACTTTAAATCGTTTTTTGATGTTAGCAATTTCTGCTACCCAATAACCTACAGAGTTTACATCACCGTCAATCCAATCAAGGTTTGGATGAGTCGGTTGACCCGTAGCATATCTTCTAAATATTAATCCAACATCATCATACCTAGATGATTTGTCATTAGAAGGTGTGATACTTAGGTTTTTATGAGTATTTGCATTTTTTTGAGATCCTGTAGGCACGTTATTAAGCCTTATTTTCGTTTCATTATTTTGCGATGTGTTGTTATAGCTATCAAACAGTTGCCCATCCATTGACATCTGGCAGTCAGATACTTGTGTCTCTACATCAACCATAGGATGATAACAGTCACTGTTGTTATTAATGTTCTGGGTATTTTCATTAGTCTTTGAGCATTGTCTAGATTCCGATTGAATATTCACTCCTCTCATTTTGTTGTATATCTCATTATTATATTGCTTAAGCTTCTCGTGCTCCTGTGTTTTGTTCTTAATAGTTTGTTCACGAATATTGTTTGATGGGATATCATCGATTGTCGATTTTCTTTTGGTGTCTGTTGGGTTATTATCTATCGATTCTTCTACTTTTGTTTCATTATTAGAGTCAATAAGATATGTTCTTTTAGTAGTTCTCAGCTTGGAAATTTCATCTTGGGGTTTGAAACTAGACATTTTAGTAGTGCTGGGTATTACATCATAGTTTTCGTGTATATCTAAGCTGCTATCTTTCATAACTGTTTTTGGTTCATGACTTATATTGCATGCAAAAGCTGTATTGAGAGCATCATCTGCTGTAATTGAGTTATAAATTTGGTATTCACTGACAGAATTAGGTAAATTCTCTGTGGTAAGTGGTTTGGAGGGATTCTCTCCTTCGATGAGCGAGTTTACATCATCTGTTTTTATGGTTTCAGACTTGATGTTTTCAAATGAATATATGCTGTGAAAAAGTTTATTGTTATCAGCTTGATTTCGAGCTTGTATAGGGCTATATATTTTGCGAGAAACATCATACTCTGCATACCAACTCGCCTTACGTAAAGCAGTAGCCACATTATTCTGATACCTTGAAATATAAAAAGTTTTAATGCTCTTCACACCAGCATCACACAAACTCACCTTCCAACCACATTGAGGTGTTGTAATCCAACTTAATACAGGGTCAGACATACAACCTGGATAAATCTCAATTGCTTGTTTAGTGAAGTATTCAACTTTTTCTTCTGGAGATAGCTTTTCAATTTGAAGGGTCTCACTATTTACCTAAGAGACAAACAATTATAAATAGGGATCATATATTAGGCCATTGGTTTTATTATACATTAGAATTTTTATGATCTTCTCACTATTTTAATACGTGTACTGATTACATATAGGGGTATCATATCAGATAATTTGATTCATTGTAGGTGCGATTTTACTGAAACCTCTCACCGTTTTAATAGGTTTGAGGGTCTCGATATCATTTCTAAGTGTCCCCTCATCATCCAATTTTGGTTTTGAAGGACGGAGATTTCCTTTTATTGGTTCAGATTGTGCAAATTCGCATGCAGCTAGATAAGCTGATTTCATGGAACCTGTATTGTTGGGTAGGAATCTCTTGTGACGTATAAGATGTGATTTGGGGCAAAGATAACGTACAATCCAAGAATTTGAATATTTTGACCAGCTAACACCATCTAAGTATGGCATCAATAAATCCGCCTCCTCACTCAGAGTGATCTCGGTTTTTAAACTTTTTTTTGAGCTTTTGATTTTGCATTTCTTATCCTTAATAATTTCATTCTTGATTGTTTTCTTATTGGATAAGTTGTTTTTACTAGTAGTTTGTTCGAAATTGGTTTTAGATTTACTCTTCGAATTTTTGTTGGAAATCTCAGTATTTTGTTTTATGTTCAATATTTTGTTATCATTTAACCTATAACAGCAAGATTTATCTCGATCACACCCAATGGAAACAGTAAGTTGGTCTCTTGGTGATTCTCCTAATTTCTGTTTCTTTTTTAACTCTTTATTAGGTAGTTTGGGTGATTCTTTTATTGAAAAAGCTCGTTCTGTAATAATGTTTAAGGAGGGTTCATTTACATAATTAAATTTATATATATTAAAAATTAGTTTTAAAAAAAATGAAGTTATAGTAAGAATAAAAAGAAACTAACTTTTGTGGTTGAATTGATGTAATGTATATGCACTTAAAGCTTGAAATAATGCAATTGAAAGTTTTAAAGTATGTAATATAGATAAATCTTTTCATTACTATTATTTTTCTTTGATTTCCAAAGCGTGGCACGATTAAAAGCATTCCTTAGTCCCAATTCTAATACGTTAAAAGTAACTGTTTGATTTCTGTGACGTGCTTCAAAACAAAACGTTTCGGGAACAAATCTTACGCATCCATAATGTGGTAATGATCCCACTAATTTTAATACTCTTTCCTTAGATGATTCTTCATGAGCTTTTATTGCCATATTATAACTAGCGTGTAGTGTAAGTTTTTCATTGGGTTGAATACATTGGAATTTTTCTTCAGTTTCTTCATTCCATACTTGTGTAATCCATCCTAATTGCTCTTTGCTCCAATATACACCTGAAGCAAATTTAGTTCATGCTATACTTCAGAAACATTTAAATGGTAAATTGTTTCACATTTTAAAAATATCACAACACATTTTAGTTTCTAATTTCATATGAGAACAAAGGTATTTTTTAACTATCAGGATGAAAATTAAATATTTAGTTAAAATAGTAATTATGTCTGAAATATTCTATATTTATAAAAGGCTTAAAATTGCCTTGTTATATAAAATTGAGCCCGAGTAGATATTCTATCTATTTAAGTTAATAGAAGAGAGAAAAGTAAGGTAAAACAGTTTAGAAAAATTCTTAAGATAAAACAATGAGCATATTAAATCATTCATTAGTTGGTTTACCTTTACACCAAGGCTTCAGTTTTTCTGCTTCTAGGCACCAATATTCACAATTGTTTGATGAATGTGAAATTTCAGAGCCACTTTCAATGGTATCAATATTCTCATTGCCTTCTATCTCGTTGTTTCGAATTTTATCTATTGATAAATTCAAATGATCAACATCCCTACAAATTCTTTCATCTGACCCACATAAATGAGCTGATAGATCCTTATTTTGATCATGTTTCTCAGAATTAGGACTGTATACACATCACATGAATAGACTGGTTCAAAATGTTTTAAAATTGAAAGTTCATAATAACAATAAAACTAAAAAAAAACCAAAGTTTCAACGGAACAATATTGTAAACATACGGTTTGAAAATGTCTATTATTTTGTTAGGCTCTAAGCGTAGTATTTCCAAGACTTGGTTTAACTTGTTTTTGTAGATTGATAAATTTCTCTCGCATACTTCATGAGAATATACACTATTCAAAAGTGCATCGGTAACTATTAGTTAAATATATAATAATAAAAATTTGAATGATAAGAAATATGCCTTACAAAGGTCGGAATGGACAGAATGTATCAGAACAAAACTGCTCGTCATTATATCAAATATTAATTGAAAACGAAATCAAAGGGATTTTCTTATAATTTTTTATTTTAAAATAAACAAACTTCTGCAATTACCATTTTGCAAGATTATTTGTGTATTTGTAGAATAATCGGTTGCAACTCTTTGATTATATGAGGGTAATGTGTGTAGGAAATAAAGCCGACATATAGCTGCTGCTATTGGCTTATTTTTAAAGCGCCTATAACAGCCAAAGCAAGGTTTGATAAATCCATTAATGAAAGAGAGTGATTGTTGGGTGAGCCTTGGAAAATTGACTTGATTATCAATATTTTTGTCGTTTGTTTGTGTTGTTTGATGTATTTCGGCTTCATTAAGAATTGTGGACTGCTTATTGGCAAGCAAATTATTGTCAAATGAGATGCTTACATGGTATTGGTTTTCGTTAGTAGAATATGACTAAAAATTATTAAGTAGTATAAATTAGTTATAATTTGATTATTTATGCCTATTTACCCATTTTGATGCTTCTAGGCTGTCATTCAAAACAATAGGACGTTTAGCAACCAGCTTCTGAGGATATTTCCGAAATGTGTAAATTTTGCTAAAAGTGTTCATATATTTTACAAATATACAGTACGAAATGGGTTTAAGGGTCTTAAAAGTTGCTAATATGAAATAAAGAAGCTATTTATTACTCGGCTATAGTTTCACAATGTGAGCAGAACCAGCCATTTTGTTCAGTGTGTAAGAATGATGAGTCTAAACCAATACAATTGAGGTGGTATGCACAAAAGCAGCCATCGCACATTATCAATCTTTTTTCTGCGAAGGTATAGGGATAATTTGTGTAATAAAAAGATTAGAGATTTATTTTTATAATTCTGAAAATAAATTTCTTTTTCACTGATATTGTTCATATATTAATTAGTAAAGATAATTTATATACCTCCAAGGTTATCTATTCCCTTCTTACACATCTGACAGCGATTGAAGTATTCGAATGAGTGATCTTGTTTCTTGGAAAATTTTAATATTTCTTCATTATCTCGTTTTGAGGAGTACACTGAAAATTTGAAAAAGTTAAATATGATAACTCAGCATTAAATTAGGGGTCTAACTTTAAAAACAAATATTTATATCAAGTTTAATTTATAGAAATCTATAGCTACTAAAATAACGGAGCTATTAAATCTATCTATGCCACAAACACAATATTTTAAAATCTATATGTGCTTTATTTTCAGTAAATATAAATTCATTCAATTTTAATCATTGATATTTAGTTTCATAAAAGCTCAAGACATTGTAAATTAATCATTGTAAGCTTATTAAATAGTAATGAAAGCAAAAAGTATAATATTTTTATTACATTGTCTATAATATAAAACTTCAGAGTAAATATTATGCATTGAATTTGCAAAATATCTTCGATAATATTCTTCACCAAAATCAGCAAATAGATAGTCCTAGTTAGTAAGCACAGGATTAATAAATGAGAAAATTATTGAGTTAAGATTCAATACAGGTAGTGTTAGTTTATGGTCATAAAAATGTGGGTGTCTTTAGTTTTGAAGACATATATCGTTATAGAAAATAGAGAAATATTTCAATATTGATATAGTTGGTTCAGTGTGTATAATATTTACATAACAATTCATTGTCTATTGTCTTTAGGTTAAAAAAGTAATTGACGTACGTTAGAACATATCTGGACACCCGGTATTGAAGTAACAATAATATGTGGCCATCCATTCACCATAACCTATTATCAAATCAAATGTATGTATAAATTAGAAAACAAGTACCTAAAATTTACTGTATTAAGGCTTCCAATTAATCATTAATTAATAAAATATAGATCTGAATAATTTTTAACATCTAATATTAGATGCTCCTGTTTGTTTTAGATTTGGTCAACGTAAGATTTTATTAACGAGGAATTTCAATAAGAATGAAATATTTTAAGATATATATATATAATTTACACATCTAAGGATGATTGATAATTGGTAATTATAAATTATAAGGTAATTTATATAAAAATTATATTAATTATCTTACCTGATGAAGCTGACAATTTACCTCATAATTATTATGTGGAAAATATTTTGGGAATTTGTAATGAGTAATATAGCTCATTTGATTTTTGAATTGACTTGTATCCAAAATAAATTGTCCTTTGTATTGTAATGAAGGAATAGAGTCTAAAATAATCGCATTAAATCATTATAATAAATTTATCATTATATAATAAGAAAAATAATAAGATAAAGGTGCGAGGTTTATCAAAATTTTGAAAATGAATGCTAATGATTGTGTTTAGATATGTTAAATCTAAGACAAATTCATCATGTATAAAATCTGATTTTACAAAAATAATTACATATCAAATTATAAACAAAATTGAAAAATCTTTCAAAATTTATAATCTATTTTATTCAAAATAACTATATAGTTAAAATCAAGTAAAATTACCTAAATTTATTGGGCATTCATTATCTCTATATAATATAGCTTCTGGGGAGAAATCTAATTGGAAGGTTAGGTGTTCCATTTTATTTTCCTGGAAGGGTATAATTTCACCTGCTATCTCTCCTAATATAATAGGTATCTGTGTAACATTTAGCAAGAATTTCAATACAAAGAAAAATTTAGAAAAGGAATTTTATATTTGTGTAGCTATTAGTTAGAGATGAATTTCTATTAGTTTTGAAATTCGCTAAAGAGACTTTTCTTTATGTTTAGATAGTAGTTAAAAGTTTATTTCTATCTATTTAGATTTTAGTGAAGCGTTATTTTCTTATAAGCTTAATAATATTTTAAAAGATTTTTCTATTTATTTAGATATTACTTAAAAATAATATTCAATTTGTTAGTTTTAAAAGTATAAGATTGATGATTTGGTGTTAAATTTATTGATTCTTTTTGGAATTTACAAGGACTTGATACAGTTTTCGACATAAATTTGTTATTAACCTTATGTTCAGCTGAGATATTAGGTGCATCACATTTCCAGTGTAGACAATAAGTAGAAGAGTCACCACTAAAATCAAAGAATTTCCTGGGTGTACGAATGTCATCTATAGTTTGTAATTCTAAAAATTTATTGACCTTCCCTTGTGTAAGGCAGATCAAGAGTGAGATGAAGTATTCAGTATAGGTTTCATATAATCCAAAAGCTTTATCTTCCATGCTATTAGATAGGTGAAATAAAACACTATCTGTATTGGCCAAGGAGTTAACTGAAGTCGAGTGAGCTATATCAGTTCTTATCTCCCATAAATCCATTGGCTTTATATATCGTTTTTTCAAGACTCTAGTCCGGGATAGATGAGGTAAAGTTGGGGAATATATGGAATTTATAATATGTGATTGACATTGAAGTTTGAATTTAGATAAATCATTTATGGGTATATTTTTTGCTGGATTTATATTTTTTTCTATAAGATCTTTATTCATATTTTTTAGTGAATCAATTGATTGAGTGTAGTTAGATAGAATTGTAGTGATGTTGTTGTTAGAACTTAAGTTTTCGGGGCTATTTTGAAAATCTTCATTGATGCTGTATGGGTTAGGTGAGTAATCTCTGTGTTGTTCGTAATTACTTGTTGTACATGTAGAGATAGAGTAACGTGTCATAGTTTTAGCTTTGGTGGATGGGCTATCATCAGGGTATGGGAGAGAGCTAATTGGTGGTGATTCAATCAAAATTTGTGGAATTGTTAAGGTTTTGGCTGCTTTAAAATCTGAGCAGGCTCCATAAGGAAGTATTTGAGGCTGATAATTAGAGTCAAAGTTTTCATGCTGCTCAAATTCACTTGATAAAGCTTTTATCTCGCCCAAATATTGATTTTGGTCACAATGTTTCAACAACTCCGATCCCAAAGGAGTGTAAATCGCTTCATTCTTTAAGTCATTGCCTACATTGATCATATTTTCAATTTTAAGGCTCTATTATAAAAATTATTGTCATATTAAAAATACCTTGGTCAGTGTAAAAATTTTTGCCAGTTTCTTCATTAGATGGTGTTGCATATAATGATCCAGGAGCATAAGTTTGATCATCTTGATTTTCTAAAAGATTATTTATTAGTGATTGGTCATTGTTGTGATCCAAGGCAAAATGATGAGATTCTTTGGAAGGATATACGGAGTTTTTGATGTCTATATCACTTGAGTTTGTGCTTTTAATCCTCGGGATTGTACACTGTTTATCTTTATTGACAGAGTCATCTTGTAGATAGTTTGAGATATCTATAATAATTTATGATTTAGAAGCATTTTTCAAAACTATAAATGAGTTCCGAGGTTCACCTGTGTGTTCATTCGAAATTGATTCGTTTTGTTGTGCATTTTCTAGGTTCCCGAAATCTATATCCACAATGTATGTGATAATAAGAGGATTTTTCACATTACAAGATGAGTTATTTGAAATTTTGGGAATAAGACTCGAAGTCTGTATAGCTGTATATTCAATTAATTCATCAACATCAGCATCATCAATAGCTTCAGTTTTATTTGTTTCCTCCAAGCTTTTATGTTTACTATATTTAAATTTCTCTTTATATGTTTTGTGATTAAAATAAGGGTTTGATTTATTGCTAGCAAATGTTTCCTGTTTGTCTTCATCAGTGCTTTGCTCAATGATGTCTCGTGGGGTAAATAAAGTGTTTTGGGCTTTAACCTCATCCTCAGGAATATTTGATAGAAATGCTTTGGGTAGAAAGTTGAAATTCTCAGTGATTTGGTTGTAATTTGATAGAGCTTCTGAAACTTTCAAATTTCTAACAATTTGTTTGTTAGTAAAAAAGTTGCATTTTTTGGTCTTCATATCCTATCAGAACTGAAACTCTTATTACTGGGCAAGAAGTGAAAGCTTTACCAAAAAAGTGTTAAATATATTAACTAAATTAAAAAATTGGCGATTAATTCTATGAATTGAAATCTTATTTCTACCAGCAATATGCTTATCAGTAAGCTCGAAAAAAATTATGCTCAATTCCTTGAATAATAGCTCAATTTTTTTCACTCTTGCAAACTAATTATCGTGATTTGAATATTTTGAGCTTTATTTGTAAATTAAAGGGTAATTGAGTCTGATTGATGTGGATTTGTTGTATTAAGAATGTAATAAAGGCTAAACCAGCATCATATTTTCAATAAATAAAACATTTAAAAGTTAATTTTTAAATTCATTTAAGCTTCAATTCAATGTATATTCTATAAATAGAATCAAGCAAAAACAGAATTTTACCACTAAGCACCTGTCTCAAATCCAGGCTTATATTGTTTTGGAATAAGCAAGTCTTAACCATAAGAATATAAATTGTTAATGTCAACAAAGACTTGGTAAAGCACACCTTTGAACTCTTGCTAGCTATTTTTAATTTACAATGTAAATTTTAAAAGTTGATTAAGTCTAATTTTTATTACCTGAAAGAAACAGTGTTAAGGTAACAAGTTTCATCAAAATATTTACATGTTCTAAATTTCATTAATGCCATAGGGATTAAATTAATTCAACACTTATCAACTTACATAATTGATCATGCCTATATGTGCTATAAAACATCCTAGTTTTTAGAAATAATTAATTCTCTTAATCAAGTTTCTTACATAAGTTTGAAATGTGAAGCTCTTGTTATTTAATGATCAAACACCTCATAGAATACTTAAGATAATAGGTAAGATACAGGTAGCCCTGGATAGCAATTGTTCAATTAAAATAATCAGTATAAAATTTCCTAAGGTATGCTTGCTTAAAAATCTTGCTTGACAAGCGCTAAGTCTTCGCTTTACAATAAATAATTTCCGCTTTTAAATCATAAGAATCACTAATGCTAATTGTAAACTATTTTTAAGTGCCCTCAGATTCTATTAATTTTGTCCTGAAAATTAATAACTACATACACTTCACTGAAAAAGAAAAGTAGTTGCTATAAAGCTTTGAGAAATTAGCTAATCCTACTAATGCTAAAAAGCCGGTTCCATGAGATTCAAGTTTTGAATTAAATTATTTGTAAAAAGCTTCAAAACGAAATAAAAACTTCTTTCTTGGAAGTTTTAACTTACGGAAAATCAAACCTTGATCATCTATACATATCTGAATTTTTTTAATCAAATAAAGATGAACAACAATAGGTTTTAAAATTTAATTCTTTCAGTTTAATGACAAATTATACCACCAACAAACATCCTTCTATTCTTAAGACTCCTGACCTAACTCAACTTCGATTGTATTTAGTTGACACATCATGAGTAATTAAATAGTCAGGAATAATTGAAATTTACGATGTGAAACACTTGAGTATAAAAATATCAGCTTTATAAAGTAATTTGATTCAGACACCCTGAGAAAATAAACTTTAAAATTCATACTTTGCTATGCAACAGGCTTAGCGTTTGGGTCAACAGACTTCTTGATTTTAGCTACTTTAGTAGTATCTAAGATTTAGGCTATCGTGTAGAACATATTCGTATGCTTAATGAATATAGTAGACCTACTAGACATTGGTGTTGCTACTAAAATTCATTTCGTAACAGCTGAGCTAAGTTTTATGTCTTGGTAAGTGTCTTGCGTGAAAGGCGTTAAAGTTAATCAAATCACTAATAATAAATCCCTTATCGCTGTTTACTACTTGCTATGTTCTTTCGCAATCCAATCGTTACCCAACACATATTTGACTTAGCAATTGTTTTGGAAACGTGAAACCCAACAAACTGCCTAACTCACTAGGTTAGCACTATCTAAGTATTTCATTTCTTGAAATACACCTCACGTCTTAAAATCGTACCACTTTCCAAATTTACCCGGCAGCATTCCATCTGAAATTAAAGTTTGCACTGTGAAAGATTTAAAAAATGTAGTTGATAAATTATATACTCATCATTCTACTACCTCCTTTTTGATCCTAATTTAAATATCTATGATAATAGAGCCCTTGCCTAGGTATTTACCTAGGACACATAACCAATACGATGGAATCTCTTGCGGGTCCAAAATAAACCTCAGATCTACTATAAAGGGCTACTTTCTGGGTTATAAATCTTTGAGGGGCACTACAGCTGTTGCTCCCAGCTTATCTTCCACTCACAGACCCAAAAGTGCCACTATCCACATCATTTCGGCCACCTCTAATTTGAAGGACACCCTTCAATATGGGCAACCATGTTACTTAGCTTTCCCAGTAAGACCTAATGACCCCTCTTTCCCAGCATATCTCCTCTCCCCACATGACAGTAACGATGGTCTCGATGACATAGTACTCTCGTTAAATTACCATGAATGCACCCCTGATCCCCCAATACCCACATCTCAATGGATATTTTATCCATACGTTATCGATGGGAGTCCAGTAACAAACAAGTTTAATGAAAAGAGAGCCATTAGCATTAAGTCTCCTGTCTATATCCAATCACGTACATATGGAAAATTTTTAAGTGCCCTTCCAGAAGGTGATATTACTTTAACAAGCAATCTATTTTACAAATCTAATATTGGAAATGCCATTTGGAACATTATTTTGTCTGAACAGCCAGTAGTGCCATCGTGGCTCAATTCAACTTTTCCTCAGCGCCTCCTTTCCTCCTCTCCGATTGATCCATTTATCCTAAATCGACACAAACTGGACACACTTAATAAGAGCACGCTAACAAAAAGTGAAATACCTTTTAATAAGACATCATCTACAAACTTTGGTACTGATGCAGCTATGCAAGCACATCTTGTATCAACTTGGCCTTTAATGAACCGTGATATGAAGGAAAAGATTTTATTATCTGATCTTTTATGGTGCTTAATGGGTTCTGATGGTTTGCTTATATCTATTGAAGAGATTCACAATCCCGACTCCTCACCAATCTATCAATCTATCCCTACGTACACTATCAAATTACCACCCTTTTTAGATGACAATACCGATAATATTTCTGAAGATACATCCCTGAAAGCTATTGTTTTATCCATACTAACTGTATCTTGCCATTATAGAACTGTAAATAAATTCTTAGAACTTAACACATCATTTTCACATCCTGGAAAAATATTACAAGCCTTCTGTAGTTCAATAAACCGTATAATAGGTCAATTTTGGCAGCATATAGCAAAATTAGAAAGCCAACTCAAATCAGGTTCTCTTTCACTACAGTCTCTCCGGATTCTTATACAGCCATCTCTTGCAACTTTTCGCTTACTACATTCTTTAGTAGACACAGTTTACTCACAGATGAAAACCAACAGCATTGCAACGACTACTTGCATTTTGCATTCAATCGGGACACTCTTGTCAGAGTTAGCTATAGGAGATGTAAATAGGCAAATTTGTGAGTTCTTATTACACCACAGTTCCATGCCTTTATGTCAAATGGTTGAGGATTGGATTTATAATGGTAAAATTGACGACAATTTTGAGGAATTTTTCATTACAAAAAAGAAGCACTGCGAGAAGGACGATAGTAACTCACATACTCAAAATATCAACTTCAAAACAGAATACCTCGAATCAAGACAATTTTTTAATGCACTGACTCTTACAGATGATGGAACTCACAAGGAAAATTATTGGGAAAGCAACTTCTCACTAATTTATGAGAGAGTGCCTTTTTTCCTGAAAAGTTTCTGTGAAAAGATTTTCCTCACTGGAAAATACTTAAATGTTATCGAGATGTGTAAGAATTTTCAAGTCGGAAAGGTAAGTTTATCACATATTCTAACTCACTTACGACCTTTTGGCACATTATAGAAATACTCATAAGTTCTCTTGTGAAGTTGGATTTTATAGATCCCATCCCTTTGATCCAACAATCATGCTCTTGATGTTTTGTATATTTACTAATAACCTTATAAGAATAAAAATCACTTTACTATTTTAGACTCAGAAAAAATCGGCTTGCACAATTAACTCCAATATCGAAGCCTCAGATATAGAACACACATCGATTCGTTATTCACCAGACTTTGATGATCTTTTTTTCAATACTATTCAAAAAACTTATGAAATGGCCTCTGAGAAGCTAATTACTTGTTTTTTTGAGCAATATGATTTAATAGGCCGACTTTATTTTATGAAGAGCTTCTTTTTATTATCTAAGTCTGATTTCTTAACTACATTCCTTGACAATGCAGAAAATGAATTAGATAAACACAATGCTTCAATTTCTCAACTAGATTCTATACTTGATATGTCAATTCGTGTATCTTCATGTGGAACTGAAAAGTATAAAGATGATGTGTTTGTAGTATTACACGAGGTTGGTGCAGCATCAGACACATCAAGGTGGCTCTTATCGGCAGATGAAAACCGTAAAACTAACAGCTTTACACCATCGATATCAACAAAGGCCTGGCCCAACGACCCAATGAATTACCTAACATACACAAGCTCTGAAGCATTCAAACGCTTTACATTATGGTATTCACCTCAATGGCCACTCAATCTATTTTTTAACGAAAAGTCAATCTTTAAATATCAATTAATATTCAGATTACTTACACACTTTAAATGGGTAGAACGAAAATTACATGATGTTTGGAGAGACCACATGATGTGTAAAGAAGTAATTTCTTTGAGTCTAAGGGATGATAAAGATGGACAAAACACTCATAATAATGAATTAAGAATGAAATATCAGCTTCTTTCTACGATAAATGTTCGGGAAAAAATGCTCCATTTTTGTAAAAACTTTATTTTTTACTCAACTGTAGAAGTTATTGAACCCTCTTTTAATCAATTGATAAACGAATTAAAAAATTCTAAAAGCTTCGATCAGATGTTAGATTCTCACACACATTTCCTTGATTATGTGCTACAAAAATGTCTTTTAACGGATGGTCCGCTATTAGCAATACTCACTAAAGTTTTATCTATATGCCATATTTTTAGTCGTCATGTTTTACGACTTTGTATAAGCAAGATTCCTGAAATAGGACTTACAAAGCTATCTGACAGTAAGTACTTATAAATTCACATAAAAACTCTGCCAAATGACTAAAATTTTCTCAATTGCAATTAATAAGTCTCTTCATAAGAAATCCATATATCTCTAAACTTTACTCACTGAATTCAATACAATTTTATTCAGACCCTACTACCAAATCTCCAAAAAATCAAAGATTAAACAGACTCATTCTTATGAGGAAGAACCTTGAAACAATATTGAAAGACGATAACTACCTGACAATGATAAACAATGCATCAAAACACTTTGATAAAAATTTTCATGAATTTCTTGAGCAACTACAAGCACAGTCAAAGCTATCTGGCTATCATGATTTTTCATATTTATTAATTCGCTTAGACTATAACCACTTTTACTCCGATGTAAATTATAGTTGCGCTCCAGAACATAGTTTAAAAGAACGTAATAATGGGAGTAATGAGTTAAACGAAATTAATAATTCTTTCAAATTCAGTTTATCTAACCCGGAAAGCCAAGTATACTATCCTCAATATCCTGCTAATGCCAATTTCACCAAATTTCCAGTTCCTACTAACACCAAGCTACACGACCAAAACACCACACATTGATACAATGAACAATCTGAATCTCATTTAAGATCAAAACTATTTCATGACCTTTTACCAAACAATCAATAACTTGATGCTTCACTCAAGTCAGTTTCAGATTTCAATTATAACATTGATTCCCGGGAAATGGATTACTCTTATAGCTCAAGATTTACTAGTAATAATACATCACCTTTTCCGAAACCTGAAGAATGTATAAACCACTCTCCACCTAAAAGAAGCACGGCATATTTTGGCTCTAAGACATCTTTGAATAGTGATTATAATTATATTAGGAATAAAAATTGAATATCTAATTTCAATAACCTATTTAGAACTTCAACTAAAATGGCAACTTATGTTCCATGTAATTATCCCCAAAACTGAACACCTTCAGCTAAAACCATTATCACAATACTTAGTAGCAAATGAACATGAAAATTTTAGCCATATGACTTTTTACTGGATGACTGATGCTATTTTCTCACTTCTTAGTTTTCTTATATTTATAGCATAACACATTCCATTGATTTTTCAAGAAACCCACGAACTTTCTCTAACATAATTAAATAACAAATTTATAAACTAGTGAATATCTATAATTTATTGATACTAATAAGATTTATTGCAGGCCTAATCTTTCAAAAATTATTTTTGAACTAATTTATGTAATAGGATTCAAGATGGTTTTGACTAAATTGGTAGTTTAAAACTTTCAATCACTGCTTAAATAAATGGCAAATTTTGGAGAATTGTAAAATTGGCACAGGATGCTTACCAAAAATGCCAGACAAAATTTGATGAGGTATGCGGGAAATTATTGATATAAAAATTTACATGATCCTTAAATTGTTAGTGTGGAATTGAAATTTTTCATTTGGTGATTTAATAATTTTTTGTAAGTTCAATTTTGGTAAAAATATATACAGGAGCTCATGGTCATTTTCAACCATAATAAGGAGTTTTAGAGCAGTTTAATGTAAATGATAGTTTCACCGAAATTAATACTGAGTATGAGAGTGATAATTAGAGCTCATGTTCAGTTTTTGTTTCAACTCATTAAGCCGTTTATTGGCTTGGAAGTTTTCACTATCTATTGAGAGTAACTTGTTTAAATAGCAAATTGCTTCTTTGGGCTGGCCTATACGGTCATAGCATTTAGATATCAGGCTCATTACCTAATAAAAATGTTCTTAAATTAATTAATTAATCATGTTAAGATTTGCTTATTGTTCAAGAAATTGTTCAATCAACAGAAATTAATTTTTAAATATTTTAAAATTATTTATACCTCGGTATCGTCAGGCCTTCTGTCAATAAGATAATGGAATTGTTCTAGGGCACTAAATGGATTCTTGTCCATCAATACAACACCTAAATTGAAACGTGCCGCTACATAATTCTCATCTAGTTTTAAGGCCGAATAAAAACACTCAGCAGCCTCCTGATAATCTTTATTACTCTGGTATACTACTCCTTTGTGATAGAGAAATGTTGGGTCCCAAGGATCTGATACAATAGCCTTATCAAACCATTGGAGTGCCTGTTAAGAAAATTTTAGGGCTTTTGAAGTTCTATTTTGGCGATATAAGCAAAATTATATTGTCTTGTAAAAAAATGTTATGTGATCGTGATCTTAAAACTTTAAAATATAAGAAAATAGCACAAAATTGAGACGAAATTAAAAATTATTTAAAAAGATGCTAACATCATTGAATTTTTGATTTGTGAAGTAAAGTTGACCAATTGCATCACAAGTTTCAGCTGTTTTGTTATCCCTTTCATTCAAATTTGATATATTTAGTCCTAAATTTTGTCTTTGTTCATCTTCTGTAAATATGTGTTTCATTATGTAACAAGGTTTTTATCTATCCCTAGAGAGCAAATATAACTGCAGATTCTCTATTAAATTAACTTGTTATTAATTAGTTCTCTATTAAATGATGTTGCTACTAAATTATATTGCTATTCAATGAAGTTTCTTTTTATAGGGTGTAGCATTTTCTTATAAGCTTGTTATGAAGAACTGTGTTAAGGTCAATTAATGTTTGATTTACCATGGGTAATGCTATATCCTGAGTGATGTCTTGAAGTTTGGTTAGATGAGTCGATAGTTGAGTCAATGAAATCACTGCTTGGGTAACAATTTTCCTGCAAAGATGCCTTTTCATTAAAAGTTGATTCATAATAATAATTTGAGTTTGGCATCCCAAATTTCTTAAAGTTTTCCTCCTCTCTGAAATTTTCAAGTTTTTTTGTGTTGGCATTGCCGACGGTGTTAACATCCCAACATGGAAATGGTTTGAGGCTTTTCATCTCTCCACTTTTCAACTTGCTAAATTCATTGTCATATCTACCGAAGGAAACTTCATTGGTATGACATCCTAAGAATTTAGGCGGTAGATATTGTGCTTCGTATGAGTCTGAACTAGCTTTAGGTGACTTATTAGAAAATTCTAAGGCGGCCATTAAGGCATGAAGGGCCTTATCAAAATTATTCCTACCATAATTTCGGCCTTTGCTCAATGCTTCCTCTCTTGGAAACATAAAAAATTTTCAATGAAACACGACATTACCATAAATATACATATCTGGTATTATAGGATCTCCATTTTATAACAATTTTTTATTTTAAGTTTCATATATCAAAGTAAAATGGAATTTCACAAGTTGCAACAACTCAAAATTAGAATTATAACTTGAAGAGATTTTGATAACATCTAATTTAATCAAAGTATTCATTATTTTTGTCAATGATTTTCATCATCAATTCCTACCCAATTGAAAAAAAAATTAATGAATACTACAAAGCACATATTTTACTGGAAACTCAATAACATTTAAGACTGCTTTACTAATGAATTAGAGTATATGTTCTAATAACTATTAAATATAATCGATATAAATACTGGAAATCAATGAAGCATACCTTGATCTATAAATGGTATAATTTTCACTCTTAGCACCCAAATAAGACTCAACTCTACTCCCAAGTGGATCGACTGAGTTTTCAAAATCACCTCCCCTCATGAGATGTACTCTTTGCTCCGGCAATACATTGCTATCATTATTGCTTAATAAATTACCCATTTTATGGAAACTAAACCTTGAACAGAGTAAAATTGGGTTGAAATGTAGATAAATGGGGATTTTAAATACTGAAAGTCATCGGGAGTAAGCACCTTAGTCTCTATATCTATTTAATTCTTAAGAATAAAAAAAGTAGTGTCTCACTAAGCCTCTCAATAATTTTTACATTAATATTACTATTTTAATAGTTTACAGCACTTCAAGACCCGAGATACATCAAAGTGTTACCATTATATAAACCTCCTGAATCTTTCCTTTAGTTTATATATTTTATCCATTCCAAAATTATAACAGTCCTTTTAAAAACCAGAGGTAGTTTGCAATTGAAATAATATTCTACTATTAAAGGTGGTACTGCGAATTTTTAATTAAGTCGTAAATAAATGTTAGTCTCACTTAATGCCAAACTAGGAATAGAGTGTCTTTAAGAAACAGTTTCTTTGCTTCATTTAAATACCTTGTTTTTAGTAATACTCTAAAAAATCTGAATTATTCAATTTAGCTTAACTATAATTTTATTTAGAGCTACATGCTTTGGGGGGCTCATTGATATAGCTAAAATGGGTATAAGGAGTTCCAGGATATTTAACCAAGAAAGTTATCGGGTATATTTAGCTCTTTAAAAACATGGTATTTGTAAAGGATTTGCCTTCATAGAGCTGTAAAGTTTTGAGTTGGCTTATTACTCAGAGTACGTATATAAAATTGACTGGGAAGCATGTGCATGTTGAAATTTACAATGTTAAATCTTTAATAAATTTGTTGGCAAGTTTGTTTTGATCTAGTAAGTTTAACTATATTAGTTGAGGACCCTATTATAGCGGTGAAGAAGTGCTCACTATTCGATACTATCTGCTGAATTAAATTTAAACGTTTTACTTTACTTTGTGACATGTTAGGCTAAAATAGCACCAATCTAGATAAATGCCGAGCTTCTGTGGATTTGAATACAAATTTCTCATCATTGTCAAAAATATCTCGATCAAAAAGCTTTTTGAAAATCATTAAAGAAAGTATTTTACGTAAAAATAAATTTGGGTAATTATATCAAACTAAATTCGAAATTGTTTAGGATTGACTATTCGAGTGTTTTGATCTATGTAATTCAAGATAACTTGTTTAGCTTAAAGTAATTAATGATAAATTGAAGGAATGTTTGTTATAAATTTGAGAGGTATTAATTGAGAGCTAGACACTCTCATTTTCAGTAAGCTTCCACCTCAGTTTCTATTTGAAGCGACAAGACTCTACCTAATTCTCTGGGTGCCATTTTTATCATTTTCTTGCAAAACAAAACAGGCTCACTCAATTAGTTGCGTTTATGGACACACAATAAGAAAAATTATGTGGTGTAATAATTTTCTTTATAATAACAAAATACCCAATTAAGCTCGGTGCGGTTCACCTTTGTAATTTATATTGATGAATTCCATAATCTTCGATTTCAAATATAATGTAAACAAGAGATTAATCAAATGCTTTGGAGTTTCATTGATAAATGTAATTTATTGTTTAGAAAATATGTAATTATTATTCAAAATAGCGATGTAATTTTATGAATGAAGAAACTTGATTTTTAATATGCATAGAAATTATTATTTTAATTTCTATATTGTTTAAAGAAAATATTTTAATTGATAATTCGAATTTTTATGTTCTTCATTTGACAGGATAAGGTGATCGAAAGCAATTATAAAGATGTTGTAAAGGGTTAGAAATTTACTAAATTAAAAAATATTTTAACTTTTCGGACCCGAAAAGTAAGGCAGTAAATAAGTTTGCATCTATATTTTTTGTAAAAAAATCAACTAATGAAGGTTTAATTATTGAAGCATCGAGTTTGTGTGTGAAATTAGCAAGTGAACACTTTTTATGCATCTATTGAGTGTTATAAAAAATTTTTTAGAAAATTCATAGATTTTCTTCATCATATTCTGTAGGTTCAGTGCCATCTATATTGAGTGTTAGTGAGTCCATAAGTTCTTCGAGCTTAAAATTGTCTTCATTGTCACTTTCTTGCACCTTTTCTTGTAAATATTGGTCATAATCAAATCTGGGGTCACGGAATAAATTGACATTCTTTCGTAATTCTGGATTTTCAACAAGATCATTTTCGAATTCCTTTAAATCATTTTCTTCTTTTTCGATGTTCATGTGAACAACATGGTCCTTTTGCTTTGTGAGCCATTGCAATTTCCATGGTTTATTCGATTTTAGTTTATTATTTTTGTTCGATCGCTTAGCCAAAATAACTTCACAAGGTATATTATCAGAATAAGTTCCCACCTTTTCGTTATGGCCAGAAAAATTTAATCGGGCGAAATCATATCCTAACCACCAATCTCCAACCCTGACTGAGCTACCAAGATAGCATACTGCTCTTAAAGTTTCATTGTTATATCCAAAGTCTTGAGCTCTAGCAATTTCACAGTAAGCGATCTTATATTTATCTCCAGTAAGTTGCTTATATGAGTGAGCGTGCCGCATCACAGCCTTAGGATTCAAAATTTCAAAATCCAAGATGATAAATTCTGTCAAATTGCTTCGTGTAGCAACAGTGGCGAAAGGATTCTTCCAGAATTTTTCACTAACAATGTCCAAGCTTTGTAGTGTGAATGGATCAACTAGGTGGATAGAGGTTGATAGCTGGTAGCATAGGAGTAATGGGGAGATTCCACCATATAAAGAAGCGATTTTTGGTGTAAGCCAAACAATATCATCTTTACAAATTTGTGCAATTTCAGAGAAAAACGTATATTTATAATAATAAGAATTAGAATTGGAGTCATGTGATATAAGTTCCTTAGACATTTTTGTTTTAGTGGGGAATAGACTTGTGACAAAATCTACAAATTTCTGGGCATGTGTTCTGCTAATAAATTGAAAATCTAGTCCATCCGGTTGATCGATGATATTTATAACATTCTCATGAGCATCATGCTTTAAAATAATCTGCTCTAAGTAGAGGAAGGTTCTCTTGTGGTTTGCTCTTTGTCGAAGTTGGACCCTAGAATTCCAAGTGTGTGGAGTCCATAGTTTTTTACATTGATCACATTGCGCACTTTGAACGATAAAATCGACAATAAAAGTGTGTTGAATAATGGCGTTGTTCATTACTTCCTTTTGGATAGTTAGCTTTATTTTTATCCGTTTGCTGTGTGGCTCTGTCCAAATAAAATTAGCATTTGTAAGTCTCGTATTTGCAAGGCCACGTATTTTTTTTAAACAAAAAGTTAATAACTCTTTACTCTCGGGTTCGCAGTGTACCCAGCGATGAAATAAGAAACGCTTACAGTCCTTGCAGTTTGGAATTACAATTGTTTTTGAAATACCAGCAGTGATATCAACCTCTGAGCTTAAGCATTCGATACACATTCGACTAGGGTTGGGTTGCATTGAGGCACCACATACACAACATAGAATAGGGATGGCCTGGGATGGAGGAGGCATTGTTAAAGCTCCGAAGTGTCCATTTATGGGAGAAGGAATTTGGGATTGAATTGGTGTTATATTCTGAGAATATATATCTGCCATTTGTGAATATGGAGTAGAATGTGGAGTTGTAGTTGTTGGAGCAGAAATAAAACTAGGTGAAGTTTCTCCTATTGTAGTCATCATAGATTCTACCTCCATTGATTCAAAATCCACGGTAGACATCTTGAAGCTGGCATAAGAAAAATGTGTTTGAATATAAAATAAGTAAAAATTACTTGACTTTTACCAAAAGAATAATTTCTTAAGTTATGTTAACTCGTTAAATCACAGCATTTATTATGTTTTTATTTAAAGTAGAAAATTTTTGATTAAATAATTAGTTTACTAGCTTTTTTAATTGGACTCAAATGGACTAACGATAAGCTTGGTTTGAAAGGAAAGTGAGGATAGTAATAAACACGTGCTATTTGTTGTCACTTCAAGCAAAAACTTTAAACTATATGATACTTAGCTATGTAAGTGTGTGTATGCAAGCAAATTGCGTGATAGCTAAAAAATAAACCATCCTATTGTGACCTAGAAATTTAGTCCATTGAATTAAAGCTTCAACAGTGTGGAATAATAGCATACTAAAATGTTTAATCTTATTTAGAATACTTTCGGTGTGTTTATTTTCTTTTAACTAATTTATAGTAAACGCTTTATGCCACTTATGAAAAGTATATATTTACAGCATTGTAACACTAGCTTATAACATTTAAATTGTGTAGGACCATCAGTTAAATGGTACTAATTTCTCATCTTTAAGAAAAGAAACTGGTCTCAATTTTAAAACGGGAGTTTTTAAGCACTCGGAAATGTCATCGCATAAAATTGAATGGTAGCATGTGAAAATATAATATTGCTTTACAGGTATGCTGATTTCTTAGAGGTTTTAGAGCCTAAATAACAATTGTTTGTGTAATCAGGCTGCCTTAACATTAATTTACATAAATTATCATCCTCAAACTATGAATTAAGAATTTAAGAGCTAGGCATACATCATAAATACATATTATATATTATACTTAGAGCTTTTAGGCTAGCAATTGTATCAAAGAATATCTATAACAAACACACTTTTAAGGACCAATGTACTTAATAAATTGTAGCAAGCAATATGAAAAGTTGCTTTTTGAGCCTAGCTATTGATTAAAATATATCAAAGATAGTGTTTAACTGATTTGTAATTAATTATTGCCTAACAAAACGAAGCGTTTAGATGTCTTGATTAATTAGTAGAAGAGTATGGGTACACCGAACAATTTTTAATTTACAGTTTACTTTTACTTGAATAAAACTTATACCAATCAACAAATTAGTTGACACATTTACAATATGTATTTCTCAGATTTCTAATAACAAATATATACATAATTCATTTTCTACACAATTAAAAATAAACTATACATCTGAAATTAGTTAGTTAAATCAAAGAAGAGGTTAATTGTATATAAATATCAATTTTTAGTCAAAATTAAAAGTTATAAATGCACCAAAACTTGAAAAGTTATAGCTTATTAATTAAACCAAAACGGGTATGTTTAAATTCAAAGTAGCTTAACTAACATCAAGTCAGAACTTGAGCTTAGGTTTCAAGAGTACTTATCAATTTAATTTCTCACGAAATAAATTAACTCAGTTCAAACTTGATTCGAATATGAGGCTGAAAAATGCTTGAGGATAATATAAAACGTTTAATTATAAAAACTTGGCAAAAATTGTAAAAAATAATTGTTATTTTGGTCAAAAGAACTTAAAAAACTTATTTTCTGGAAAGGGTACAACATTAAAACTTCATAAAATAAATGCATATTTACAATTTTATAATTGAAGTGTAGGTTGTACTAAATAACATATGTCAAGTGAATATGTAAAAATTTCAAGCTTCGGATGGTTAATTCGTTGGCTCCAGATTTAGATCAACTTTCGAATGTAATTAAATTGTAATTAATAAAAAACTTCTCTTGGAGATTCTTAATTCAAATTTATAATATGAATATTGTGTTGAGATGTGGTAATCATAAGTAATTATTCGATGACGAAATTAACAAAAAAATGAATTATAAAAAAGTTGTAAAATTCCTAATAAAACTTGGAATATATAATCATACTAATTATCTACAAATAGAATTTTTATATTTTGTGCCTTGTTTTCTAAAAATTATGACATTAAATAATTTATACGATTAAAAGAATTACTCAAATGTATTACTGACCTGTTGATGATTTTTTATAGCATTCATTGAAATGCACACACTCATAATTACCATTAATCATAAAATAGATCTTGCATCTGTAAAGTTAAATAAATCCAAAGTTTTAATATATGATATTGAGTCTTTTAAATTAAAATCTTTTGTTAGTCCTATATAGTTGTGGGATTTATTTTCTTATAAATTATACTTACGTTATGATGGATAATTTGTAAATGCTTTTCGGAATTTAACATTTAAACACTCCTGAAATATTAAGTTTTAGATGTTTCTTCTGTAATTTAAGGTTATTTATTTAAATTACCGTTGATCTTTTTACAACTTTCAATACATTTATTACAAGGTGACGCTAATAAAGTTTCTTCAATAACACACTCAAAAATAGGACTGCTAACTTCTGGTAATGGATTAGAGCTCCCTTCTAAAGTTTCGTCATTTCTACTTGGGAGAAAGTTGGAAACAAGGCTTTCAAAACTTTCGCCAAATCCACTCGTTAAGCCTATCCCTGTTGCAATTGCTCCGGAGAGTATATCTCCCAAAGCATTACTGTTAATCTGTGAGGGTAATAATCCTTCAAAAGATTCACTTATTTGTTTTGAAGAGCTTATGGAACCTGCTATTCCATCTACCAAACCAAAAACATCACCAATTATCGAAAGATTTTCTTCTTGTTTTTTACTATTCCTATTAAATACTTCGGAAAATTCACCTATTAACCCAAATACATCACTTTCAAATGAAGGAGAATTTTTTTTCTTGTAGTTATTTGTAAAGGTGTTGGCAAATTCACCTATCCACCCAAAAGCCTCACTTCCATATGAAGGAGATTCTTTTTCCTTATTATTGATGTTTGGAATAGCTTCAGCAACTTGAACTATCATCCCAGGAACCTCACTTCTAAAAGGTGAACTTTTTTCCTTTTCTTTGCTTGAGAATACTTTTGAAATAGAATCATAGAAACCTTTAAATAGCCCAGATTCTAATTGATCCTATACATTTTGAAACAATTTAAATACTTACAAGACATTACAAGTGAAAAGTCAAATGAAAGAATAATTAATTAATATATGGCCTTACCTCGGACTTTAAAAGCCTTTTATTGTCTATTATTTCAACACTTAAGCTTCCATTAGCGCACTCACAAAAATAACTACCGTTCAAGTTTTTGCATATTTGATTTCTGTCATAGTTGCAAGCTGTTTTACCAGTTTCCTCAAATCTTGTACACTCGTTAATATCCATACATATTATTTGTCCATTATTATTTCTATTTACTTCGTAACCTTCATCACAATTACACTTAAATCCTCCATCTGTATTCATACAATATCCTGGGCAAATGCTTTTATCTTCATCACATTCATTAATGTCTGCGAAATATGATTAAGACATCAGAGAATATTGGAAGCTTTCTTTAAAATCTTTATCTTTAATTTTGTCAAAATATTCACAAAACACTCTCAAATAGTTATGTCGAAAATTTTCGAATTATATCATGAGTTATGAAGAGCTCACCCATACACTCTCCAGTAATAAAATCTATTTTATATCCTTTGGGACAATCTTTAGCTAAATTTTCCAAGGAATACCATCAAAAATTTAATAATTTGATGTTTTACAAAAATAATATCAGTGCTATAAACTTACGCACGCAATTTATGCCATCGCCATCATAACCGGTTTTACATGTACAATATGGAGGTCTTGTATATAAAATAGCCTATAATTTTTTTGATAATTTTAATTAAAAAACAAAGACTAGTTAACAAGGTATGATTTGTACTCTTTTGGAGGGAATACATATAGCGTCTTTGTGACAGTTTAGTTTTTCCTTAGAACATTCAGACTCATTCATTTCTTCATTTTTTTGCTGACAATTCTGCATGGGATCTGTATAAACAAAGTCTTGCATTCTTTTTTATATAATTTATGACAAAAGTTTCTTGCTTACTAAAATCTAATCCAATTAAAGCTTCAAATGTATTCGAAAATAAATCTTCGGAACCTAAATTTGATCAATATAATTTACATATTATTTATCTTGTTACAAAAGGGCATTAAATTATTTAGGCCCTTTATACATTTATAGTTCAAAGTGAAGGTGTTAATATAATTAAAATTCTGAACTTAAACTGACCTGTAGAAATTAAGCTATAAAGGGTGGATGATTTACAATAAATGGTGAGTAATATTGAAATATTTGTTAGACAAGACATAAAGTGACTTAACCTCATCATAGTTTAGGTTTACTGTTTAGAAGTATAATAAATAGTTCCCAGTGAAGTGGGTGTAGGTAAAAATAATAATGCGAATTTCTTTCAATTAATCTTATTCAATTTACAACAGAAAAATTGATTCAGTAATCAATAAAGTATCTTTAATAGGTTAATCAAGGAGACTAAAGTAATTCTAAAAAAATTATCAAATCTTTAAAAATTCAATCCTCTAGCCAAAAGGGCTTTAAACACCTAATTTAATAAACAAAGGCACCAACAAGTGAAGACACTCTATAAGTAAATCAATCAAATAATCTTGTTTAACTTTCTTAATAGATCCTAATTGCTAACAAGACATGTAGTATATCTTCATTAGAGAATTTGAATAGGATGTAGAAGCACAGCTGTTTTACTATTTTATAATATTTAAAGCTTTCAATTACAAGGTATGAACCATGCTGATTGCTCTAAGCTTGCTGCAAGATACATAAAAGTAGTTAATGATACTATCTCCAGGAACTGCTTATTAATAAATGTTTAAATACTAAAAATAATTCTTAAAGGTTTTATTGAAATTTATATTAATATATTTCAGTTACTTTTTTGTTTCAAAAGCTTTTATAATGGCAAGCAGGCAATATTTAATCAAAATTAACTACCCATAAACATATTAGTACTATTTTATAATTTTATCTTAACATATTTTACCTGAAGCTTCAAAAAAATGACTTGAACATACTGTTATTAGTTTAAAATATTTTAGTTAATTTATATTATCCTATTCGCAAGACATTCTAAGTTATCTTTTAAATTCAATTATGTGTACCCTAAATATATCAAGTACTGTTATTAAAGATAATAAAAGCTTATAATCATCAAATTTTTAAAATAATCTGATAAATAACTAATTTCTTTGTTTAAGTTGTGGTGTAGAAAGTAATTAAAAATTCAGGAGGATTATATATGTTTAATTCTGAAGCTAGTCTGGCAATACTCGTGATGCTTTAATATTGAATGAAGCAGTGTCAAAATATGTTTATTGTTGTAATTTGGAAACCTTTAATAACAAATGAACTCGCAATAACCTGTGTAGTCCGTCTTTGATAACCGAAAAATACCTACGCTAGTGCCTATAAGTTATGAAGATATCTATATGCATGAATTGACAAAGTTATTTCAAAAATTAAAACGATAACATTTCTTACAGGTAGTACTAACAGTAAGACAAAATTAACAAATTTTTTCATCGCTATGATACCTTTTAATAAGATTATGAGTCTGTTATTAAAAATTAAGCACCATCGTTACTTTTCATAGCAGCTACTGTTTGTGTCAAGAATTAGCTAGATCGTGTAATTTTGAAACAGGCTCGGCATGTTTGGACAAAGAAACTTAATCATAGAATGATTTAACCTAAAAGCTTTAAATACACTAATGAGTTTACAAATGTATTTATTCGATTGATCGCATCTTGATTTTTTATAAATTTCAATAATTTGTTTTATAGAAAAAGAAATTCACAAGAACAATACCATTTTCTTTAACTTTACTATATGATTTCTTCTTTGGCAAACATTAATTTGACTAAACCAAGATTTAATAAATAAATTTCATATATTCACTATCTTCAGCAATATTATATACGATAAATCTTCAATTATCAACAAATTAAAATATCTATAAAAAAAATCACAATGACTAACAATCAAAAATTCTTGACTAGATGGCATCCTCGAAACGGGAAAAAATATATTTATGATATATATGACTCCTTTGGTCCAAGATTTTTTTATATGATGCTGAGTGTTTATATTGGTATTAAGGGAGCTGTTAATTATTTTGCTCAAATTGTTCAGCTCCCATACTACCAATCAGCAGGCCATGATGGATCAACTCAACAGAAAATGTTTGCTATATCATATGTACCATGGAGTTGTAAAGGGTTTATTGGTGTATTAAGTGACGTACTCCCACTTTTTGGGTACCAAAAGTCTGCATATATGGCTATTTACACAATTCTTGGTAGTGCTAGCTGCCTAGCAGTGGCTATACTTCCTTTTTCTGTCTCCCATAACAATCCATATATACCATCTTTGCTTATGTTTTTACTATTTTTAGAAACTGCCTCCCACGATTTACTTATGGAAGGCAAATATGTTCAACAAATGAATAAATATCCAGGTACTAAACCTAATCTTGTTACCTTTGCATGGTTTGGTACTTTAACGGGGCAATTAGTGCCAAGTTGCCTTGTCGGCCCTGTTTCAGATGTTGCTGATGTACGAATCTTATTTTACGTTATGACCATATTTGCTATTCAACCTTTGATACCATTATCTTTCGGTGGCATAATCGATGATTCAGTTCCAAGCTCTCGAAGTAATAAGATAAATGTTGAAAGAATAAAAGCCGAATGGAAGTTGATGTTATTGGCAACATTGATGGCACTTGCATCATTAGGAACAGTATTTGTAGCGATCCTTTCAAGTTCAACTGTTCAAGTAATTTATAGCATAGGTGCTGCTGCAGTTATGTCAACATTTGCAATTTTTATGATTCCAATTTTGGCTGTGAAATTTGTTGTTTATAACTTCCTTGGTACTTGTTTATATATAAACCTCCAAGGAGCTCTGGAGTATTATTATACAGCAAATGAAGAATGCGTCCCAGAGGGTCCAAAATTTTCCTATGCATTCATAAAAACGTATGGTCAGATAGCAGGTACTATTGCACAAATCGCTGGCATGTTTATCATTCAAGTTGTTATGAGTAATTGGAAATTCAGACACATTTTTTGGACCACAACACTCATTCGCATATGTGCTTCTATTTTTGACATTGTACTAGTTGAAAGATGGAATCGTTCAATAGGTATCCCTGATAAAGCAGTTTATATGGTAGGCTATGCTGTCGTATATCAACTATCATACATGATGGACTTTGTACCCCATATTATTTTGATTGCAAAATTGTGCCCTAAAGATGTTGAAGCAACTATGTTTGCCTTACTAGCAGGTTATGGAAATTATGGCATTATTACTAGTAACCACATAGGTGTTCTTATGATGGAATTATTTGGAATAAAATCACAAGCAACTACGGAACATGGTTGTGACTTTGGTAACTTAACAAATATGATTATTGTTGGCCACGGTATCCTACCAGCACTATGTATAGGCCTAGTTTTCATCCTCATTCCTGATGCCTATTTAACTGATACATTAACAGAAATCGAAAAGAAAAACTAGAATTTTTATATAAATCGGTTAAATCAAATTTTTACATCAGTAAACGAGGATAACAAATAGAAAGAAGTATAAATCACATCTTATTAATGAGTGATTTAGTTAAATTATATTGTTTTTATTATACTTTTATTTTCAATAATTAATCATTTTCTAATCGGCATATACAGAAAGTTTAAGTAGTACCTCAATAGGTTAATTTTTTTGTATCATAAAAACTCCACCCCGCTAATTCGATATTAATACCTTGCAGTATAAGAATTTGATTTTATTTTTTTTTTTTTTAGTTTTCAGTGAATTTATATATTACCGAAAAATGTAGAATATTGTATGAAATAAACAAAAACCTATAGTTATCAAGAATAATATTTTATCTAATTTTGAACATTTGTAAGCATACAAAAACATAAAGAACTTTTTGGAAATAATTAACTAGTATAGAAATGTAAATAATCAAATCCAAATGAAATAATATCAGAGAATAGAGTATTGCTTAAGCAATTCTAAGAATTGCAATAGTAGTGATAAGGTATTAACTATATATAACTCAATTTAAGACATGAAACAATCTACTAGTTTCAATTTTCATTCTAAAGATATTTTTACAACTTTTCTTATGAGAATTGATTTTACAATACATCAACGCTTGCCACTAGATAATTTATGAAATTGTTAAAACGAGTGTATTAATTGAAGGCTGAGATGAAATAACTATTGTTATTCATAGATGTTAATGAAGATATTGATCTCCTGAAAATAAAGCTGATCAGTAGAAAAGATAGTGTTTATAAACGAATGTATACCTATACAAAAATATCGAGCTTATACCTTCTCTAATTTAGCATGTGATATGTCTCGCATTTCATTATACCAAGTTTCAAGTATTTATATACAAGAGCTGATTCTGTCAGAGCATGTTAATATTTTCGATAATGCATAGTTTCTCGAATTAAAATGAATTATAAATTTATATAGCGGAGTTATTGAACCGATTGTTGCTTAAAATAATTGATATTCAAATAAAAAGTTTATTAAGAGGATATTATATATAAATCTTGTAGATCAAAATAAAAAATGTCTTAAGGATATCGATTATTTTTCTTTAATTTTTTAATAGCATCCAACTAGCTAATTCTAATAGACAGTAATTTTAAAATTTTATATATTATAAAAAACTTCAATTAAATAAAGAATATAAAATAAAATGAATTTCACTAACTAATTATTATATGTTATGATAATTTACTCTCTAAGTTATTTTACATTGTCGATACTTTGATTATATATGTTATCATTATTAGAAGAAATGACTTCTTTGGGGTCAGCAGTTAGCTTCTCAGATATGAAGCTTTCATTGACATATTTATTAGGTATAAGGAAAAATGCAAGAGGTATGCATATGGCTGGTAATACTCCATGACCAACAAGGATCAAACTTGTTAAGTTTTTAAAGTTGCAACTGCCTGAATCATCGTCCAGAGTTTTGATTTCAAAAGTATCCATAAGGTACGAACCGAAAAATGATGCGAAATTTATACCATAATTACCAAAACTGCCAACAATGGCAAATACTGTCGATTCAACATCTCTTGGACATAATTTAGCAATCATTACGATGCCTGGTATCCAATCCATCATGTATGCCATTTGATAGATTACTGCATTCCCAATCATATACATGGCATGGTCAGGTATGCTTATTGCTCGGTGCCATCCATTTACTAATACAACATCGAATATTGAAGCAAAGATACGTATTATTGTAGTTGACCAAAATATGTGGCGAAATTTCCAATGTGTTAAGATAACTTGAAAAATTGTAATTCCAACTAGTTGTGCTAATGTACCAGCAACTTGTCCATATGTTTTAAGAAAAGTATAACTAAAATATGGACCGTCTGGAACACAGTTAGGTGGAGCAGTATAATAATAGTCTAAAGCACCCTTAAGATCAACGTATAAAGCTTGGGATGCAAAAAAGTATAAATTGTACTTGGCAACAGCACTTTCAACAAAATAGAAAGAGCAAGTTACCAAAGTAAGTGATGCAAATGCGCTGTAGATGAAATTGACGAGTGAATTGTTAGTAATTATACCAACTACAAGTGTTCCCATCCCAAATGTGCCCATCATTAAAGCAAAAGTCATAGCCTTCCATTGTTTTCTAAATTTTTCAGTGTCTAAGGTATTTGCTCTTTCCTTGGATACTTTGTCAAGAATTAGACACCCCGCTAATAAAAAAGGGATTGGTTGAATACAAAAAAAAATAAAAGGTATAAAAACATATCGTACATGGATTACATCTGATAAAGGTCCTACAAGAACACCAGGGATTAACTGCCCAATTAAAGCACAAAACCAAGCGAATGTAACTATATTTCCCTTAGTGTGAGGTTTTAATTTCATTTGTTGTACAGCTTTACCCTCTATAAGTAAATCATGTGCAGCTGACTCTAAATACATTAAAAAAAAGAATATAGCTGGCAAGATTGGAGTTTCATTGGCGTAGCGTACGGGCATTGCTGTTAATGCTACACACCCTCCTGTGCCTAGAACTGTATAGATAAGTAGGTAAGATGTTTTGGAATATCCGAAGAGCGGGAAGACATCACTAACAACGCCAATAAAGCCTTTGCAAGTCCAAGGGACAAATGATATAGCATGATTACTCTGCATAATAGGTCCTTCTAGTTTTGCAGCTCTATAGTATGGTAGTTGGACAATTTTGATAAAAAAGTGGACAGCTCCTTTGATTCCTATATAACCACTGCTCATCATTAGCACAAATTTGAGACTAAAGTTATCCACCAATTCTTTTACATATAAGTACCCTTTAGTAGGGTTAAAGCGACTAAGCAAGTTACCTCTTGTCATTTTTGAATGATTTATATAATGATTCAAGTATTGTGTATATATATATATATATATTTATTAATTAATGTTTATTCTTATTAACGATATACTGTATACAATAGACCAATCTTTTGGAAGAATGAAAGTTTTCCTTAATGTATTTTTCGTGAAGTGAAATAAGAGATTACATATGTATGCGAGCGTTTCGTTCTGTGTTGGTCGATAAATTTGGTTACAAAAGATTAATTAACTGGTTTTGACTTATATAAGAATTTATGTGTTTTATGTGAATTTAACAAAGTAAAAACTTAAAAAGTGTGAAATAAGAGGTTACATATGTATGCAAGCGTTTCGTTCTGTGTTGGTCCATAAATTTGGTTACAAAAGATTAATTAAATGGTTTTTATTTATATAAGAATTTATGTGTTTTATGTGAATTTAACAAAGTAAAAACTTCAAAAGTGTGTTTGAATTAATTGTTTACAACTTTTGTAAATATTTGTGCAGTTCACATTTTTTTTGCTATTCTTTTCTTCATTGTAATTCTACACCTAATAATTTACACAAGAAAAAGCTAACTTTAAAGATAACCAAACACTCGCATGCGTGAATTGATTGTAAAATTATGATTTTTATAACGGGAAGCAACACTTTTGGCATATGAATTAAAATACATCTCCACTTTTGGCTCATTAGTGGCAGTTACAGATTAAAATTATATTTATCTCTTATCTCAGTAGTTATTAGAAAGACTATTAATTGATAATAGATTGTAGGATAACAGTACTTTATAACCCCTACACATACTAGCCATGTTTAGCATTTACATGAGATTACTAAGAAAGTATACACGTATCAGCTACATAGAGAAAAAAAAAGTTGCGCGCAGCTGTGGCTCAAACCGAAGCTTGTGGAGTATTAAACAGTTGCATTATTATCTGAGAAACTGAAGACTTATTAAATCGTACTATCGACTTGAACTATTAGCACTTAAGAATAAAAAAAACCAAAGTGAAAAGCATTAAGCAAATTAATAAAACTTGTAATGACTAGCTAGCTGACTTTTTTTCGATATCCAAATTAAAACATACGCAGTAACACTTTCACATGAAATTTATTCCTAAACCTACTTGTTGAACCGTAGTTACATCAATAATTACAGAAATAATTACTTGAGCACACAGACACTTGTATTAGTAAAATCGAAAAAAAGTAATAAAACATTACGAGTTTCATTTTAGCTCTTAATTATTATGCTTGCGAATAATAAAACACTGAAAAACTCCGGAATAGCGCTCGATAAATTTGATTTTGGCAACAGTCAAGATCAAAGCAACTAAATAAAACAGATAGGAGGAATAAGCTAGCAAATATGCCAATAACCCTGAAAACATTAATATAGAAATATGACAATTAAGCTATTGATCTTGTAGGCTAACTTAGAATCTTATTTAACCGATCATAAACATTATTTATTACAAAGCAAAAATACTACAAAGATGTTGATAACTTCGATGATGCTTCTAAAACAATAAAAAATAATTTGAAGATATTATATATTAATAAAAACATTGAGGGCTGGATCACTATTGCTTGAATTTGGAAAATCACAAAACTTTTTAGAAATTATTTAATAACTGATTTAAAATAGGGATATAAATGTTAATAGGTACTTTCCCTACTAAATGAAAGTATTTGAGCTTTGTGAAAATATTATTCCTCTTTATTTTTTTGAGCAAGTTTCTAATAAGATCAGAAAAGCTCCTTAGATTTCAACTAGCAAGTTTAGATAATCTAAAAAGCTACTTGAAATTAATGTATTTAATGTTAACACAGGAAGATACTATAGAGTAATATTTAATTTTAGTAATAATCAGCTAACTATGTGTCGAATTAGAGCATAAGGAAAAATTTTACTCGAGAAAGAAAAGCAACAGAAATTGTGATTCAACTACCAAGGTTAAAAGTGTAACTAGTTTTGGGTACTTGGCACTAGTATATATATAAATAACTTTCGAAGTTTTATTATGATAAACTCCCTGGGAATAATAGGAATTTAAAATAGATAAATTTATAACTGTTTTTAAGGTTTATGACAACATTATGCCCAACCACGATTTTCTGTTTAAACCATCACACTTTAAGTAGCGTACGTACTATTTAATCACCACATATAAGAGGCCATGTATCGCTTTGGGATATTGGATTTAAGCTCCTAAGAGTTTATGCCGATTGCTGAGTTTTAAGCTTACTTATGGGGGGTATTTCTGATAATACAACAATTAGTTTGTTAGGCTATGATCCAAACTACCAGTGATCCTCCCCACAGGTACTTTAAGCTTTCACCGAAACACAAACAACTGAACACAATATAAAATAGGTTATACTTAACTGGTGTAAAAATTTCACCTTTTGATTTGAGTTGATTAATAATATAATGAGGAAATAGTAAATTATAAAATAAATCAAAGAAAAGTTGAACTTGTAGAAATATCTCAGCTAGTAGCAAGTTTAAACTTATAAAACAAGGTCCAACTGGGTCTTAAGCTGTCTTTGATACTACCATTATCAATTTTTGTGACTTACGTATACGGAATCTTTTGCTATTACCAAGTAAATATGCATGTTTTATCTCAAGTGTTATTCGGAGCAAAGAGCTTAGCCCTAATAGGAACATATTTCAGGGTAGGCTATTAAAGGATAAGGAACTTTATAAGCAAGATAGAAAATTTTAAATTTTAATTTACGCTAAAGCACACAGTTTTTAAGTCACTCTGAGGGTCCCTTGAATTACAATCAAGAATATTTATAGATAGCGACAGTTAAAGTAATAATTGTGTTTCTACATTATAGCTATTTCTCCACACACAAGCTAAGGTTACATGCCCGCTTGAAGCTAGGTATCATTTTTTAGTTACAAGTTTTAAAAATCTCTCAACTACACAAAAACCTATATATATTGTTAAATTTAAGTTGAAATCTAACTCGATAGTTACCATATTATTCAATATCTGCTATTAGTATTTTATTTATGTAAAGATAAAAAGACACAAAAATTTCTAATGTCATTTGTAAAGAATCTTGTATAAATTTCTTGTTGGGATGAAAAATTTCAGAAGAAAAAAAGTTTGCATTTTTCATCTGGTACTACTAGCTAGGGCAATGCTTTCTCTATTGTTAATTTGAAATAATTTTGTTAGTTATTAATAAATTTTTATTACTAAAACCATGTAAAACATATCGATAACAAACCTATGCTCATTTTTTCAACAAATATTAAAGAAAATATATAATACTTAAAGCGTATATGATGATATCAAATCCAATAAAAAGTGTCTAATCCAAAACTAACCAAAGCAATGAATGTACTTAACAAAAATTTGCTTAGAAATTGTACATAACATCTACCCACCTAGCTTCGCACTTTTAGCCTTAGTATTGAATAAACAATTCAATAACCTTCGCTACATAGCATTTTTGAGTTAATTTGACATATGACAAAGTATATGAGAATGCCTTATGATATGACCTACCTTAGCAGTGTAACGCCTTAATGAATTATTTAAAATGTTTCAATTTTATCGTACATCACACTTTCCAGTGTTTTGGATTCATTTCATTTATTGATATTTTTACATCCAATTTGATCAATTCCAAAGCAGCAACATAAAAGAATTGAGAAAATATCGCCTTGAAGAGATCACTCTTATTTTCAGAAGTTATGGCCTCCAAGACTGAAGGTACTAATCACCCTCGAAAACAAACTCATATATACTTATCTAACAGATCCAAGCTATACTAACGATATAAAATTATAAACCAAAAATAACCCTTTTCATACTTTTCAATATTTATATTAATTATAAATACTACCAGAGATAGCTGTTTTATACTAAAAAAACCAGATAACAAAAGTGCATAGAGCTTTTAAGACGTTTACCGCACCTATGAATCACAATATGACTCCACACAGAATACAAACTGAATTATTAATATAGCTAACAAAATCTCATCATTACACATATAAACTTTATAATAAGATAGATAAACATGATTTGGAACAATTTGACCACCTATTCACTCATTAACCAATGTAACTAATCACTTATTATATGTCATCACATTGAGGCATTCAGTCGTTCTACTTATCTCATCAATTATTTATAAGGGGAGAACAACTTTCTCTAAGTAAAAACTAGGGATATATAATCTTATTAATCATATCCTAATTTTGCCTAAATTTCTGAATTTTTCAGATAGAGCTCTCAAAGCTGAGCAACAGAGATTTCAGAATGAAGTATTTACGATACTTCAGAATTTTGAACGAGCCAAGGAATGGCCTGATCTAAGCAGTTGCTTAAAAAAATTATACAGGGTAATTTATATTACAAACTTATTATACTTTTAGGAATCTATGATTTCAAATCTATATACATCGAAGAAATTCGTTGATACTTGAATCATAACATATATATACGATGAATTATAAAATGATTAAAATACCCTCCTAACTCTATATATAATTATTGACACATATTATCTACTATATTTCATGTTTATCTGTTCTACATAAATACTAATGGAGAAATCTTAATAACTTCAATATTTCACATTTTTTGTTTATACATATAGGCCTTTGCGAATGCACAAAATTCAACATTTTTCCCTCATCCTGAATCGGTTAATATGCGATTGGCCCAATGCCTTAATCCACAATTACCTGCTGGTATACACACAAATGCCCTTGAAAATTATTCAATTATCTTACAGAGGATAGGTGTAAGTTAAACTAATTATCTAATATATATAATAAGGGTAGATTTTTAATTAATATATACAACCATAACATTTTCTTATAACCTACCAAATAATTTATCTATACCTTATAAATATATGAATAGATTTACACATTTTTATATATCCAATTCCCATTAACTTGCACACAATAAATGAGATAATTTTATGTGTGTAAAATTCCAAAATTTCTAATCATTTTTTAGGTTATACACATCTTAGATCCCAATCTATGACAACATATATTATATTATATATATTTATAATAAAAGTATACACACATTATACCCCAATCCTTATCATCTTATCTATATTATATATGATTTCTTATCCTACACATTTTATCTTAAATTGTTTTACCACCCATTTAGCCCGATGGCCTATGTAAACAACTTGCTATGATCAGTAGTGGCTTATTTCCATTTTTCCAAAATGCTGTATCTCATGTTAAACCATTATTTCTAGAAATTATTGGCCGCTTTTATCTACCACTTGGTAATTTACACACATCTTAGTTGATACACACACATTTTATATCCACCCATCATTAATTAGTATACACACATATAAATCAATTGTTACACACATACATACTTCAATTGATACGCATATATTTCATCTAATATATACCGAAATCTCCACTTACAAACATCACTCTAAATATATCCACCCACACACATCATCACACTTTAAACATAAGAACACATATATCACATTTTAATCTCATACACATTCATACACCACATTCTAAACACACACACATACATACATACATGAACCACACCTAAACATATACACACATACCCATATACACCTCATTCTAAACACATATATACATAGATACATACATACATACATCACAATCTAAAAATACACACACATATATATATTCATACCTAACACTCAGAATATAACCCTTTCCCCTATCCCACCACTTATCCCTATAATCATATACATACTCTACACCCACTTACAACCCCAAAACAAATATATCAATCTATATAAACAGAATACGTACATACATACATACATGTATATAAAATTCTATTTATATAATATTTTTTTTATTAATTAGGTAAAAGGTTATTACCTTGCCTTACAGCCCTTATGATTAGCCTATTACCAGGTGTAGAAAATGAGAAAGATGATAATTTCGATCACACATGGGCTACTATTCAAGAACTAAAAAATTGTGTAGGTACACCCAATTTTATGTATTCTCTATGGATCATACTTTTGAGGTAATTTATATATGTAATTTATACACATGTATAATGAGAGAATAGATACATAGTTCCTTATATAAGTGATTTTCTTACACACACAAAATATTTTCATACACAAACACATATCCTTATATTAATACTAATGTGTAAATACATGTGTTTTTAATAGACAAACATACACACATCCTTATACAATACCAATGTATACACACATGCATTTTTAATATAAATACACACATATCCTTATAGAGTCAATATATAAGACACGAGCGTTTCTAATATACACTCAAACACACATGCTTAAATATTTAATCTACACATATACACACTTTTTTCTAATACTTATATAGAATCTTATTTTTACTATATATATATAATAATATTTAATACATATAAAATTATATATATATGTTTTAAATATTATTATAAAGTATTGATATAAATTTAATCCTATTATATCATCACACACACTTTCAACACATTCTATTCTTTTTTTACACTTTTACCTATTACTGTATACACTTTTATTTTTGCTTATATTTTGTATTTATACACATTATCCATTTTGTATACATTTTATTTTTACACACTATGTTTATCAGAGCTGACCGTGTTCATTATCCTGCACTACACATCTTATCAGATAGCCTCTCAAAAATCAATCATCCGGTGTGTATTATTACTATGTGTCAAATAACATATAATGATATATTCTATATATACTTTATTTTATTACATATATGTGTATATATATTTATAAATTTAAACCAATCATAAATACCATTTGTAACTCAATTAAACTCTCTATTATATCAACTCACATACAAACACATATATATATATATATATATATATACTTATCTACATTATATCCCATACATACACACACATGCATATATATATATATATATATATATATATATTTATTTATTATATCATACATACATATACACAGAGCGCTATTAATAATCTTCTTCCCTATCGTGAGATACTCTTTCTTAAGGCTTCAAAGGCTATATTAAACAGCACCAATATACTTGTTAAACGTTTATATTTTGACATCCTTATTACACATTTTCCACTCAGTTCAAAAATCCTTACTAATCAAGAAAAGGTATAACATAAATAAGTTACATACATTCATACACATACACCTTCACACATACACACACACGCCCTTAAACATACATATACACACCCACACACATATATATACATATATACACCCGTACACATAATAAATACATATACACACCCGTATACATAATAAATACATATACACAACCGTACACATAATAAATACACACCCACACACATATATATACATATACACACCCAAACACATATATATACATATACACACCCGTACACATAATAATTACATATACACACCCACACACATATATATACATATACACACCCGTACACATAATAAATACATAACCGCAAACATATATACTCATGCATACACAACCCCTACACATACACACACACATACATACACACACACAACACACATACACACCTCCAACACATACACACACCCATACATACAGACCCCCCACACATACACCCATCCATACATACACACCCCACACATACATACATGCACACCCCACACATATACACATATACATACATACACACCCAACACACACACATTAGGAAGAATTAATACATTATGGATTAAAATTATTACCAACTTGTGAGTGGACGATTACACGTCGATTTATAACTTGGCTAACTAACCTATCAGATAGTTTGGATAATAACAACGATTTAACTTATTTTTTCAAGTATGCAAGTTCATCACTCACAGCTACACTAATTAAGGCCTTTAACACACACACATACAATGAAACAACTGCTTTAACTCCCCTCAAAATGTTAACAAAATTAGTTACTGATGAAGAATTGGAAGGCCTATCAAATGCCCTTATGCCTGACCTTACTTTTACTGTACTTTCTTATATTGAGAGGTGATTATCTTATACACACATGTTCTATTATATCATTTATTTGATTTTTTGGTGTTGATTATATACACATATGTATAATCTATGACTACTTGTTTCTTAAATATATATATATATATATATATGTATATATAAATTCATATTATTTTATATTTATAAACACACACATACACACACACACACACACACATACACACATACACACATACACACACACACACACATACACACATACACACACA